>OW388291.1:6351439-6508939 GCA_936450465.1 Gibbula magus
CCCAGCACATTCTGCCATTGCCTTAGAGAGAGCAACACAACGAGGGTGATCAGGTGATCAGCCGCAACCAATTTCAACTTCTCTAGGTTCACTAGCCACCATAGACAGCGAAAGGCCTATGGCTGAGCTACGAGTACACCAGGTGAAAGGTTGAGAGTGAGCCTCTCGTCTATTACCATCAGCCACTTCACGCGCACACATGGAGATTTGGACAAAGGACAGGGTAACGCACCTGACACAGCCACAGGGCAGACAAATACCCAAAGGAAAGGTGAAAATTGAAAATGTCCCGCGACCAGGACGATGTGGGGATACCTATGATCTCGACGGAAGATGTGCAGGAATGCATCCTGTCCGTCGAGAGACACCATGGAGTTGGAGCGCTCCAGAAAACGCATCACTGCACGAAGTCAAGAGACAAGTCAAGAGAAAATATGGCAGCTGAACGAGGAAGGAATGGTAGAAAAAATTCAAGTCGTGGATCAGCCACAATCCTTCCGTATCCCGAATCCCTTACCAGTATAACCGGGGTGAAAAAACGGGAGTCCGATCCTGGGTTAGGAGACCCTAAATCGCTCCTTGGAGCGAGAGACGGACGAACACACTCATGTGAGGGCCTTTGAGCCACTCAACACAATAAACAGTTTACCTGTAGTTTACTGCTCAGAAAAGCAAGATAAAACAAGCAAAAAAGTGAGTGTGGCTCACTTATACCCCCGACTGTTAAAGTTTGACATTTTTATTTTACTTAAAGAGAGAGATATACGTCTGCACACCTAAGGATTGATAAGCTATGGAATGTAATTGCTAAGATTAAACTGTTTATTAAAAGGGTAGGACAAGTCTCTTCATGTAAAAAAGGTGGTTTAAGTAAAAGTTACGAATAATGGTAACTTGAAAAGGTAGGGGTAACATAATACATTACTGCCATTACCACTGATTTCAACTTTATTTTGGAAATAAATATTGATTAATTTGAGTGACTTGAAACAACAGGTACATGGAAGCACACCCATGTAGACACAGTGAGGGATATACAGCAGTTGATGGCTGAAAGGAAAGAAAATTTAACTTTTCCAAAAATATAACCAGTGGAAATATAAAATAGTAAAATCAACAAGAACACAAAAGTAGTTAAAGATGAAAGTTTCATCATAAGGAAAATGATAAAGTCAACAAATCACAACACAGAAGTAGCTTCATTCATTCCAGCTCCGAATATGACGAAGTAAAAAATAATTTTAAAAATCGCCAAAGATTTAAATATTCACCAAATCGTGTTAAGTTTTGCCATGCACCTCTCCTATTGTTGAAGAAGACATGTGCCAAATTTGAAAAGGATGAGATGAATAGTTTTTCTGTTATCGATCGGATAAAAAATGCTCAGAATATGACTAAGTTAAAAACTAAAACAATTCGCCAAAAATTCAAAAAGTCACCAATTCGGTTTACATTTCGCACTGCACCTCTCCTATTGGTGAAGAAGACATGTACCAACTTTGAAAAGGATGATATGAATAGTTTTTCTGTAATCGATCGCACAAAAATTGTCTTCGGACGGACGGAAGGACGGACGGAATCATTGGTATTACTATATACCCCGACCTTTTTAGGTCGGCGATATAATAACCGTCGATAATCTCTGTTTTAATAATCCAACACTTAGGCTACGAATAGCAGCGACAAATACGCTAAAACCTAAAAAATGGAGAGCAATACAGACACGCATGCTGAGAGAAGAGTGAGGGATCATGGGAGTGACATCACAAGACCACCGAGACCTGGGCCATGTTCAACAGAGGTTTCAAAGTAATCTTTAACATCCCGGCTTCGGTCAGAACTCATTTAGTGTAGAACCACCATGCTTTCATCATTAAGTGGTTTCAAGTTAACTCAAGATACATACATGTATTGTATGCTTCTACCAGTACCAGTAGCTTTACCCTATGCTTTTATTTCACACCATTTAAATCTGTCATTGTTTGTGCTGACATCACACAACGTGTGGAAGGTTACATGTACTGTACCAGCAATGATCAATATTTAGACCGTTAGATATAAAGACCTACCTATCTCCTTCAGCTTGTCCAGAATCCCTCCCTGTCTGATGATGTTAGGAGCCAGCTCTGTCCCCGCCTTGGGCTGAAGTAGCAAAAGGGTGTTTAAATATTGCGGGTAAACGACAACGTCATTTCCAATGAACGTTTCACGGCAATGGGATGCAAGACTTTTACATACAGGCAGTAATATTACATTTTTACAGTTAAATGTGTTGACAACTACATGTATGTAATATGTTGAATAAATTGTTGTAATTTCTTACCCAGACACAGAAAATCAACTAGCAAGTATGGGGATGTAGGCAAGATGAGTTCTCACAAAATGAAAATCGCGTTGCTACAGTAGACTAAAGTGTGAGTCAACAGTAACTTAATTACTTAAGGGTACGAGTCTTTGAAAGGCTTTTTGATGTGGAATACATCAGAATAACAATACTTTTTGGAAAACAACCATGAATATGAGACAAAGTTGCCTGAATCTTAACCAAGTTGAGGTAGGTCTGTTACAAACGAAGTATAACTAAATCAACTGTATGATATTAAATGATAAACGAGTAAGGACAGATGCAAAGAAGAAGGATTTACTGTAAACAACAAGTGCATGTCTATTCTTCAAGTTGGGAAGGAGAAAAACTTGACAAACGTCACAATAAGAACCGAAATGATTTAGTGGTTATACGTATCTGAAATGTTTAAATAAACTTAAGAGTGTAACTTAATCACATTAATAACGAGGTCTCAGAAGATTTTTAAGAATTGGAAAACCTATTAAGAAAAAGGTCATTCTTTTAAAATCAAATTAAACCAATCAATAAAAATAAACTTCATGAAATCTATGTATTACCTGTCCTTTGCTGAAGGGAATGCCAACAACCCCAATCTTCTTCATCTTTTCAACAGAAGCTGGCATCTTAGATTAATTTAGTTTTACTCGTACTTCTCAGTTTATACCTGGTCCAATTATTACGCGATCTACCTGATCTCCACGCATGACTGGGCCGCTGGTAACGCCCCCAGCTCGATTAACCTCATTCTTGGACGCATGGTAAATTTGTCGAAATTAATTGTAAACAGGCTGAACTTAAGTCAAGTCAGACAGGAAGACAGACAGACAGACAGATTTTTCAGTATGGAGGCCTTAGGCCCATAATACAGGCATATGACATGGATATAACAGTGTCCCAGCAAGTCATTGTAGCTCTAATCCTTGAGTTAATAAGTTTCTGGACATGATAAAGGTATAAACCAACACTGTATATAATTTCATTATTCTTATTTTGCAACAGATCGGCAATAGAATGCTTTAAATATGTTTTTTTAAGTAAATTTTTGAAGATATTTAGCTCTAAGTTTATCCTAATTTTTACAGATAAATAATACATAAAATTCATTTTCTATATAAACCTAACCTGTAATATAACAGAAAGGGCATATTCTTTCTTTATAAACTCGAGGGCAAAAGAAACTATACCAAAATAGTTTATGTTTTCAAAAGTTGAAACTAGTTTTTCAAATCGATTTTTATTATCAAACTATGTCACAACAACGCAACTTCATAATTACCGAGAAAAAATTCATGCTTCTAACCAAATATTGACTTTGTCACACGTTTTTCGAGCAGAATGGTATGCACGTCACGTTAATATGGTACTAAACTGTAAAAAAAAAACACGAATCTGCATGCTTTGGACCTCAGTGGTAACGAACACAACACGTGACATGCCCAGACTTACCACAGAGGAAGGAGAGAGAGCGATTGGTGTGTTGCAGTTGGGAGCACGTCACAACCACTTTGCTCGTATATTCAACTGCACCCGCACTACGATAAGTATACTGCCGACACGAATGGCACAGACAGATGGGACCCAGGACCGGCGATGACTGCTACATCCGTACGTTTCACCTACGCAATCATTTTGTCACAGTGACGTCATCATCAGCAATTGCGTTCCACCGTGTTATCGGCAGTTTCTTCTTCTTTTGCCCCTGAATAATTCTAAATCAACATTTAATAACTCTTGGCATGTACACATGCTTCAATGGGAGTCTTCCACATTCACCGAGAACCATACCATTTACATATAATGTTTTTTTACCCTTAAATATTGTTTACAAAATGTATGATTCCATGTCGAAATTATATTGATTTTGAATTAAAAGTTTAAATTACAATATGACAATTTTCGTAATTGATCTACTCCCGTCACCCCGATAACGAAACTATCCTAATGTTTACTTGACTTTGCTTGACTTCTTGACAGTTGTTTTCCAAATTTGTCTGCACTTATGTTTGCAGATGACATTTCGGCATTATCTGGCACTTGTAATTTGCTTCAAAAGAAATTAAATGTTTTTGTGAAAGTTTTTGTAATAGTACAGGAATGAAAGTAAATTAAGATAAAACTAAGATTATGATTTTTAGAAACGGGGGGCCTCTTCGTCATTATGAGAAATGGTTCTATAATGGTTCACCTGTTGAAATAGTTTCATCCCAAGCTAATCTGGAGTAAAGCCCAGTCATGTCTTGCATCCCAGGCTTGTAAAGCTATAATGTCTTTAAATGGTTTTAAGAGGAAAATTGGTAACATAAACTGTACTGATTTATTTGATATCTTCGATTCAATGATTGTGCCTATTCTTTGCTATGGGTCGAAATTAGGCGAACACGTACGTCACTCCAAACTAATAGAAGCTGTGCAAATATATAATAAAATATGATGGTATAGATAAATAAGTAAAATATGGTTTGTCCATTAATTGATCAAAGAATTGAATATTCGTTTGGATTTTCTAATTATTCGGACAATTTTACTAAAATGTTCCAACATGTTTTCTTTGCTAGCCTCTCAAATATAATGGTTATAAACTTACCTTTCATTAGCAAAACGAGTGATTCGTTACGTGTGGTGAACTGACAACTCGACGAAGATCGAATTAGAGTTACGCTTGACTGATTGTGCAAATATTTCTGTACCCTGTGAGAAATGATCCAGCCAGCAACGCGATCAATGACCACAGCTCATCACAGATTAGCACTGATGAGCAAGTGTTAACCTGACCCCTTCTTCATCTTCTTCACTTTATTCTCGAAACAATACCCTTGGTGGTGCAAAAGTACATGTTACCATGTGTCACAACGGCGGTGGGCTTAAACAGGATATTTTCAAGTACCATCATTTAAAAAAACCTGAAAATTATCTCAGCATGTTGTTGATTAGGTCTTTTGAAATTTTAGAGGGTATGAGTTTAGCTTGATTTCTTTAAACAATAAAATCTAGTGTGTTTGATAGTTGTCAATAAGATACAATATTTACGAAGTTAAGTATTCTTGCTTGAACATGTATTTTAGTAGTAGTAGTAGTAGTAGTAGTAGTAGCAGCAGTAGTAGTAGTAGTAGTAGTAGTAGTAGTAGTAGTAGAAGCAGTTATGGTCTTGGTAGTAGTATTGAGAATTATAATAGTAGCATCAGTAGTAGTCGTTATTGTAGTAGTATCAATAATTATAATAGTGGTAATAGCAGAAATGGTCGTGGTAGTAGTATTGATAATTATGATAATAGTAAAAGCAGTTTTAGTCGTTGTACAAATATTGATAATTGTAGTAGTAGTAGTAGTAGTAGTAGTAGTAGTAGTAGTAGTAGCAATAATGGTCGTGGTAGTAGTAAAGGGAATTATAATATTGTTAATAGCAGTAGTGGTCGCGGTAGTAGTTTTAATATTAATAATAGTAGTAGCAGCAGTAGTAGTCGTTGTAGTAGTATTGATAATTATAATAATAGTGGTAGTATCATTTATGGTCTTGGTAGTAGTAGTAGTCATAGTAGTAGTAGCGGCAGTAATGGTCTTGGTAGTAGAAATAGTAGTAGTAGTAGTAGTAGTAGCAGTCGTTGCACAAGTATTGATAATTATAATCGTAGTAGCAGTAGTAGTCGTTTTAGTAGTATTGATAATTATAACAGTAGTAGTAGCATTAATGGTCTTGGTAGTAGTAGTAGTAGTAGTAGTAGTAGTAGTAGTAGCAGTAGCAGACGTTGCACAAGTATTGATAATTATAATCGTAGTAGCAGTAGAATTTGTTGTAGTAGTACTGATAATTAAAACAGTAGTAGTAGCATTAATGGTCTTGGTAGTAGTAGTAGTAGTAGTAGTAGTAGTAGTAGTAGTAGTAGTAGTAGCGACAGTAATGCTCTTGGTAGTAGTAGTAGCAGAAGTAGTCGTTGTACAAGTATTGATAATTATAGTAGTAGTAGTAGTAATAGTAGTAGTAGTAGTAGTAATAGTAGTAGCAGAAGTAGTCGTAGTAGTAGCAGTAGTAGTAATAATTATGATAGTGGTAATAGCAGAAGTGGTCGTGGTAGTAGTATTGATTAGTATAGTAGTAGTTGTGGTGGTAGTAGTAGTAGTAGTAGTAGTCGTTGTAGCAGTAGTAGTAATAATTATAATAGTAGTAGCAGTAGTAGTATTAATAATTATGATAGTGGTAATAGCAGAAGCGGTCGTGGTAGTAGTATTGATAATTATAATAGTGGTAGTATCATTCGTAGTCGTTGTAGTAGTATTGATAATTATAATAGTGGTAGTATCATTCGTAGTCGTTGTAGTAGTATTGATAATTATAATAGTGGTAGTATCATTAATGGTCTTGATAGAAGAAGAGACCGACTGAAACAGGGCCAACATGTGCTGCAGGTCCTTGTGTCAGGAAGCAAAAATATATCACACATTGTTTTTGTTAACTGATATATTGGTGAAAAAAGGTCGATATTTCAAGACAGGAAATGACCCCAAACGTGTTTCTTGGCGACAAGTAAAGTTAGTCATCAATGGTTTATGAATACTTCTATCAGACATCCAATTGATTGGTAATAGTAAAATCATTACCATGTACAAACTGTACTATTCAAGCTATGATTCTTAAAAATTCCAAACATTTCCTTTCTTTCTTAGAGAAACTGAAGAGATACTGAAAAGACATGTGAACAATCACAAAAGACAAACTTCAAATCATGTTTACTATTTTCGTTTCACGTATTCTTTAGATTCTATTGAACTGAATATTTACGTTCATGTAATATTGTGCAGCTAAATATGAAAATTTAATCATGTTCAATCGAGACAATAAACTTTGTTATGACATGTAATGAAAACGTTAGGACCACGTGGTCTGATCAGCGGGTAATTAACTCTCAGGTTGTGTTGTTAATCGTTATATAAAAACGGCCGAACGCGTACATACTTACAATTGATATAAATGTTGGTAACATATGATGAAGGAATATTGAAGTGCGATTTTCTCATCACGTCTTCATTAATTTTGGCAATGACAGTGTTATATTATATTGCAGATTTTTTTTCTGTCCATTACCTCGTCAACAAAGAACGTTTTGATTGCACATACAGCAGTTACAAAATATTTTCTAACTGATTAAACAACAATTCAATGCAATAACTATGATTTCAGGGAGAAATGTGAATTTTTACTAATGTGAGATGTTCTATATCAACTGTTTGTGTCACTTTTGAAATATTTGAAATGTTTCATACATCACCATTGCCACGTTCATAAATGTTCTTAGTTGATGTTTTTCTTTTGCTTTCGTTTAGAAACAGATCGACTTGCTTTTATTGTTATACAATTCAAAGACAAACTATTTTTGGCAGTTGTGAATCAAGCCAAGCTTTGTGTGAAAAATATTTTCTAACTGATATTTATTAAACAGTTTTGGCTTTGAAAATATTAACAACTTAAAAATTATTACTTTATATTTAGGTTAAGAATGCTACTAATGCGGGTTTTAACAAAACGTCAATGCTTACAAAATATCATTATTTGAAGTTATACCAATAGGTGTATTTTTCTCATTCGACATACTTTAAATTTTTCACAAGATATTGTTAAGAGAACTGTTTTCAAAGAGAGATAATTCATAGATTTGAACCAAATTTATTTTAATTATGACTTATCTGATAAACTAGCATGATATGTTTTGGGTTTTATGTTTTTAACTTGAAAATATGATACTGAAAAAAAAATGGTAGACATATGTCATTACATACCTGGTTTCCCCTGGTACTGAGGTCATGAAATGCCTCTGGTATAAAATAAAATAATATAAAAAGTATTTGGTGTAATTGTATTTGTTTTGATTCCGAAACTAAGTTAAGCACAGAATGTAAGGACCCACAGTGTCTCTAAAGGACCCACAGCTTTTCAAACATGTGGGTCCTTAAGGTCTTCAGCTGATCAGTCTTAGTTTCAAACACAAAGTAGTAGTAGTAGTAGTAGTAGTAGTAGTAGTAGTAGTAGAAGCAGTAGTAGTAGTAATGGAAGTAATAGTAGTAGTGGTGGTAGTAGTAGTGGTAGTTGTAGTAGTGGTAATAGTGTTAGTAGTAGTAGTAGTAGTGGTAATAGTGTTAGTAGTAGTAGTAGTAGTAGTAGTAATGGAAGTAGTAGTAGTAATGGAAGTAGTAGTAGTAGTAGTGGTAGTAGTAGTAGTAGTAATGGAAGTAGTAGTAGTAATGGAAGTAGTAGTAGTAATGGAAGTAGTAGTAGTAGTGGCAGTAGTAGTAGTTATAGTGGTAGTAGTAGTAGTAGCAGTAGTAGTAGTAGTAATCGAAGTAGTAGTAGTAGTGGTGGTAGTAGTGTAAGTAGTAATGGTAGTAGTAGTAGTGGTAGTAGTAGTAGTAGTGGTAATAGTGTTAGTAGTAGTAGTAGTAGTAGTAGTAGTAGTAGTAGTAATGGAAGTAGTAGTAGTAATGGAAGTAGTAGTAGTAGTAGTAGTGGTAGTAGTAGTAGTTGTAGTAGTAGTAGTAGTAGTAGTAATGGAAGTAGTAGTAGTAATGGAAGTAGTAGTAGTAGTGGCAGTAGTAGTAGTAATAGTGGTAGTAGTAGTAGTAGTAGCAGTAGTAGTAGTAGTAATGGGAGTAGTAGTAGTAGTGGTGGTAGTGGTGGTAGTGGTAGTAGTAGTAGTGGTAATAGTGTTAGTAGTACTGGTAGTAGTAGTTGTGGTAATAGTGTTAGTAGTAGTAGTAGTAGAAGTAGTAGTAGTAGTAGTAGTAGTAGTAGTAGTAATGGAAGTAGTAGTAGTAATGGAAGTAGTAGTAGTAGTAGTAGTGGTAGTGGTAGTAGTAGTAGTAGTAGTAGTAGTAGTAGTAGTAGTAGTAGTAGTAGAAATGGAAGTAGTAGTAGTAATGGAAGTAGTAGTAGCAATGGAAGTAGTAGTAGTAGTGGCAGTAGTAGTAGTAATAGTGGTAGTAGTAGTAGTAGTAGTTGTTGTGATGGTCGTGGTAGTAGTATTGATACTTATAATTGTAGTAATAGCAGTAGTAGTCGTGATTAAAGTATTGATGATTATAGCAGCAGTAGTAGTAGTAGTAGTCGTTGTGGTAGTGGTATTGATAATTATATAAGTGCCTATAGAAGTAGTGGTCTTGGTAAAGTATTGGTGATTATAGTAGTAGTAGTAGTAGTAGTAGTAGTAGTAGTAGTAGTAGTAGTAGTAGTAGTAGTATTGAGAATTATAATACGTATTAGTAGCAGTAGTGGTCGCGTTAGAAGTATTGGTAATTATAATATTAGTAGTAGAAGTAGTAGTAGAACTAGCCGCAGCAGCAGTAGAAGCAGCAGCAGTAGTAGTAGTAGAAGTTACAAGTGGGTATTGCCAAGATTACTTATATTGCGATGTGTTTCAATAATTACTTTAGTTATTGCTTGATAGAGAGATAATGAAAGTAATATTCTTGGTTAATTAATCTTGAATAATATGCCCGGTTAATTTGTTTGTAAAATACTTACAGTATGCTGTCTTAATTATAAATAAACTATTTCTGGTTGTAATGTTAAACTTGAAAAAATATGCCATACTCTTGAAACTCTAAACCAAACAACAAAGTGCATGGTTATGTTTCACAATGTTGCGACTCCAAGGACTGGTGGATCCAAAAGCTTGTCAGTCCAAAACAAATATTGCCAGTCCCAGAAACTAGAGCTGACAAGTGTGAGGTAGGTTGACTGGCATAATTGGCATAACTGTGAACATATATGTATAAACTAAAAATAACACAAAGTCACAACGCTTTCGTTTCCATAAATAGACTGCCACATTCGTCAGGTCTACTAATGCCTACATGGAATAAAAGCTACAGGGAATGATAGTTACACTGTTCCAATTAGGATGCATTAGTGTGCCTACGGTCGAAAAATATTCACACAACCAAAGAGATAAGTGGATTAAAGAGCAATCTTATGCAATCCTGGACGTTGACTGAGACACTTAACAATATAAGGGTAATAAATCACATTAGAATCGGGAACATACACGAATACTGTGTGTGTTTAATTTTCACATTGCAAACGGTGACAGTGTATATACCTGTAGATCTTGTGTTTATAATGTGAATAATTTATACAGTGAAATAAGCAACAGCGAAAAGCAATAATTAAGTTTTCCATTTATCACTTAGATATGTGACCTAAAATAAAACTAGGTAAATTACTCCAACATTTGTCGCCTGGGGAATCAATATTTCTTAAGTTTGGTTATGTTACGAATGAATAGTTCAGTAAGAATTGAAAGAAAGTTTCATTGATTGTCTAAATATATACTGTAGATGTTGAGAGCATATGTTACAAGCCTGTACAGTAATTACATAACACATGAAGTCAATATTTAATATAATATAATAACGGTTAAGTTATTGTCAAATTTTAAATATATTGAATTATTTCGTGCGAATTAGATAAACATTTATTAGTATTTAGTTCATATACTAAATAGTCTATAGACCTGAGGGACATGAATTAAATTGATGTGACGTTATTAAATGAAACTTGAAGTATGTAGGCCATAGTCCCTTAATACAGCATGTACACAATGCATGTATTATATAATTGATGCTCTTAAATGCATAGCTTTAACAAAGAAAGTTGCTAACAGTTTGATGGTAAGTGGGTTACATGACGTCATTAAAACATAAAACTTATGTCTGCTTGGAAAATGAAAATATCTTTTTGGAATAAATTCATTTCTTAAATCATCATAACATTTGCATATTAAAATAAAGTGATATTCATCTTCTATATAATTACATTTACATACATTGCATATTCGCTCATTTCTGGGTTTCTTATTATGCCTACCGGTTTTAACTCTAAGATGACAAGAGCAACATCGTAAGCGAGCCATTGCATGTCTAAATTTATCACATGTTAAAACAGTAATGTACAATTCAGTGGAAAAACTGTATTTATACATACAATATAAATAAGCCTTGGGACTATCTTGAACGGCAGAGTGCCAGTCTTGTTCACAACAAAATGTTAACCTATTGAAAATTTCATTTACGAACATAGAAAGAGTGTTAATACGCTGATACTCCCAAACATACCGAAACCCGAGTGAACATAAAATATCTCTAACATTATAAGTCCAGTTGACATTACCATTATTAACAGCTTGCAACTGCATATTATAACATTTTTTTACATATCTGTAATTAGGCATAGCTCAAATTTTACCCCAGTAGGAAATCACTCTTTTATATGCAAAAATATACATAGGGTATCGGTCACATTCACCTCTAACAATATGGTTGGACGTTGATGACTTGACACCGAGATAACGTTTACAAGCTTGCATATGTATAACCTCTATTTCCGAACAGATGCTTTTAGTTAACCCCCCGATTTCAGATCCAGACAATAATAAGGGACTTACTTGAGAATAAACTATTTTAAAGAAAAGCTTAAACGAAAGAGGCCTTAGTTTATGTAATGAGGCAAAAATACCATATAACACCTTTTTTGCTTGAAGCACCGCATTATGTATATGCTTCCGCCATAATAATGACCTCGTGAGGTGAGGTGAGTTGGGGCTTAACGCCGCTTTGAAGAGTATTTCACTTATATCGCGGCTGCTAGTATTATGGCAGGGAGAAAGCCCGCAACGCTATGTGGCTATGCATTGCGGTGAAACCTGCGAGCATCGACTGGAACTAGCGAACCATGGGTGGTACTACGCTGAAATTCAGTGTAGCATTGCACCCAAACCTTACTGCGTGTAGAACAGTTCTCTACTGCAGACAAAGTTGCCGTGCTCCTGGCGGGATAGTGACCTCGTAAACAATAATCCAAGATATTTATAAGAACTTTCACATTCCAATTTGATTCCATTAAAATACCACTTTTCTTGATGAGACAATACCCCGCCTTTTTTAAAAACGACAACCTTCGTTTTATCTAAATTTACAGACAACCTGTATTCCTCACAAAACGATTGTAAAATATCTATGCGATGTTGAAGACCAAAAATAGTATCAGAAATGAAAATGTCATCATCAGCAAATAATAATAAAAATAGTTCCACTAGTTCCGGATGCATTTGAATACCATGAGAACAATAAGACTCTATTTCCTTTGCAAGATCATTAATGAACATTGAAAACAAAAGGGGACTTAAAACACAACCTTGTCTTAATCCAATAGGACAATCAAACGATTGAGAATACCCATTGCGAGCCCGAACACATGCCTTAACACAGTCATATATAGATTGTAAAGACTTACTAAACTTGGAAGATACACCTTGACGTGATAAAATATGCCACAATTTCGACCTATCAACGAGATCAAAAGCCTTTTTGAAATCCACGAACAAAGCGTACACCTTGCCTCTCTTCTTAGACAAATAACGCTGAATAACAGCCTGGAGAATATACATGTTGTCTACAGTGATGTAACCCTTCCACAATCTTGCTGTTAGCATCCGACCAAAAAGAAAGCCTATTGTTTAATATAGAAGTGTATAATTTACTGACTACACTAAGTAAAGCGATACCTCTGTAATTGTCCGGTACATTAGGATCACCCTTCTTATGCAACGGAATGATTACCTGTGTCAAAAATTACATTAAACAAGAGCTCAAAGAAAGGAATCAAAATATCCTTAGCTGCAACGATAAACTCTGGAATTATACCATCCAACCCAGCAGATTTACCACATTTAAGCTCAGCAATGCCCTTTAAAATTTCCTCCTGCGATATTGGTGAATCTAAGATAACATCAAACACAACCTTTTCATCATCACTGCACATATTGAATGAATCATCAGCATTGTCATTAGAGTTAAACAAATTATTAAAATGATTAAACCAATTGTCTAGAGATATCACTGGTGATCTTTTGGTATCAGATTTGACTGTCTTCAAAGTTCTCCAGAATAACTTAGCATTGTTCACATTGGATTGTAGTTTATCTCTCATGTCTTCAATCACCTTCCAAACGCAAGGCATAACTCTTGCCAGTTTGCATTACTGGCTGATTTAACCCTTGCGGTATTTCCCTCGCTTTGTTGTGTCAAGATAGTGAATCGCTGCACCAGAAATGCATAGCGGGCCTGGATTTCTAAGCACAAATTTCTAAAGGAAATACTGCAAGGCCTAAATCGGCCAGTAATGGAGACTGGCAAGAGTTATGCCTTGCATTGGGAAGTTGGTCTTCAATGTGCTGTCTCTTTTTGTCACGTATGACACTATTATATTTATTTCGAGCGTTAATAAAGTTCTGGCGCGATATACTATCCCGTAATCGCCGAAATGTTTTTAAAGGGGCAGTAGCACGTTTTTTCGCTCAAATACGTCGATGAAATGTATTTGAAAAATAATGTCACCAATAGTAAAAGACCATTCCTCTTCGGAAATTTAATTAAAAATGAGTGTACATGGTTCGATAAAGCCATGGGAATCGTTTTTGTTATGCGAAATGATTAAATTGTGTTCACAATAAAATGGCCACCATGCAATTTTTTGCTTTATACGCAACACAGTTATTACCACTACGGATAATTGGTTTGTGTAATAAGATGTTTACCCTCTAAGTTAATATAAATGACATAAACTATCACTATAAATAGGAAATTTGAAAAAATAAAATTTGAAAAAAACGTGCTACTGCCCCTTTAACAACCTTTCTCTTTCCATACCATAAAACACACAGAGTCAAACCACGGTTGAGAAATAACTGTATGTCTCACTTTTCTTTTGATGTTCTCGGCTGCGTTAAGTATAGCAGAAGTGAACAAGTCTACAGCAGAGTTTAAGTCTGACATGGCAGAATCACAGCATTCCATTAGCATATCCGTGATATCTGATGACAGCTAGTTCTCTCTGAAATCGGACAACTGTCCCAGATATATTTATAGCTGTCAGCACGTGCATCTTGGCTTTCAACACAACAATAATATAGTCTATAACACTGGATCCCATAGGACTGTTGAATGTAAAATCACCTATTCTTGCATCGCTGCCGATGGGACCATTTAGTATATTAAGGTTCAATGTAGCACATACGTCGAGTAACTTTCTGCCGTACTGGTTAACAGTTTTGTCGCATGAATATCGAGAAATGTTTTAATTGTCGTATATACATTCAAAGAAGTTTATATCCAGCCGTTCCGCGATATCGTCTTCGACATGATCTTCAGCTGTTCCTGTTCGGGGATTGAAGTCTCCTCCGGCGACGACATCAACCTCTCCAACGTTTTGGATTGTGTCTAAAAGATCCCCCTCAAAAATATCAATCCCACATTATTTGAGGTTAGATTGGTACATCCGGATTAATGTAAACAGCACAGACAAGTATGTCTTTGTCGTGTAAAAACAATGACTTGTCAATTAACGAAAATATAGCATTACTGCCATAATGCACATGACTTGATATAGGGTGTTAACGATCGCTTGATCAGTAGAGTTACACGACCAAACTTAGCTGTCTTGATGGCATTGATGTTGTAGGAAACATAATGGGGAATATACTAGATATGTCATAGTCTTTTGTCCATGTCTCCGATAATTCAATAAAATCAAAATTCCCTATATAAGATAAAGTTAACACCTGGGAAGTCATTATAAGATATATATATATACTGATGGAAATGAATGAAGGAACGCATGTATTGATGGTGATATTTGTTTTATTGTCATGGGTTTTTGATCAAGTATATTTCATTAAGTATGTACACCACAAGTGAAATTTCAGTATCTGGTGTGTCCTCCCTGTTTCCTGGTCACTTTTTCACACCGTCGTGGAACACTTTGGATCAACTTCAGGATGACAGCCCGAGGAACTGCGCGTCACTCTGCTTGGAGAGCCTGGAAATGGCATCAGGTGTTTGGGGTAGAACATCACGATCCCTCACCCGACGTCCAAGAACGTCCCAGGGGTGTTCAATGGGATTAATGTCTGGGCTCTTGGACGGCCATGGCAACACTCTGGTGTTGTTTTGCGTGAGAAAATCCCTGGTGACGTGAGCCGTGTGGGGTCGAGCATTGTCATGTTGAAACTCAAAGTTTACACCCACTCTCCGGCGGAAAGGAAGAACAACAGGTTGCAACTCTTCGTCTCGGTAACGGACACCAGTCACCCTTCCATCAAGTCGAACAAGGTTGGTCCTATGGTCGTAGGTTATGCCGCCCCATACAATCACAGATCCGCCCCCGTAGGAATCGTGTTGTTTGATGGTGCACTGATGGTGACGTTCACGAAGGCGTCGCCAAACGCGGATCCGACCATCTGCGAAGTCCAAATTGAATCGTGACTCATCACTGAACATGGTATTGCGCCAATGTCGAAGTTGTCTAACTCGATGTTGTGTAGCCCATGCTCTTCTGAGACGTCTGTGTTCCGCAGTCAGCCTTACCCCAACAACAGGACGACGTGACTTTAAGCCTGCTGCAGTACGGTCACAAATTCTTAGTCTCGTTACTGCCCTGAACTCAGAGTTTATTTAAATCGGTTACGTAAGGACAGCAGCACCAGCTGCATGGCGGTCGTTTCGGGGCGTTGTCTTACGTTTTGGACCACGACCGGGTCTAATCTTTACGTTCCCTGTCTGACTGTACCGGTTCCACAGTCTCGAAACACACTTTTAGACTTGTTAAAGTTGTCTGGCTATCTGGCATATTGATTGACCGCTGTTTATGCACCCGATAGCCTGCCATTTCTCATTATCAGAAAGGTATGCTCTAGGCGTGATTCTGAAGGTAAAGGTACACTGACATTCGTTGACTCCTTGAAGGTTAAATGGACGTTGCCATGCATGAAGTTCATGGAAATCAATTGGCACGTGCACGGTACCTTTTCAGTGAAAGTAAACTTCAACATTTTCAGTTTATAATGGCCCCACGCAGCCTCGAACAAACGGAACATGCCAGACATAAGTTAACAGTAATTAAGCATTCCCGTATTCGTTTTCATCAATATATAATGATCAGAAATTCACAGCAACTATTAAAACTCAGAAGCTGTCCTTCGCCGTTTCAACAACAACTTTAGTAAACCGCTAACAATATAATTTAAATATTGATAATTATGTTACAAATTAATGTAACTTAATTAATGACAATTTTATTAATTAACTTCTTTTCATTCTATTTGCACAACACTAGACATCTCATTTATATTCAAATAATAGTTATAAACAAGCTTGGTGAACAAATAGCACTGGTCAAAGTTGTGAAGCGACAGCTTCGGGCTTTCACCAAATGTGCAACTGCGCATGCTCAGACTCATATTGGCCCAGTTTGTCTCGTATTGGCTCAGTTTTGGCCGTATTGGCCCAGTTTCCCCGTATTGGCCCATTTGTCGAATCATATCGTCTTGGCCGTAAATGCCGTTTACATGCGATAACATTGATAGTTCATATAATATAATATAATATAATATAATATAATATAATATAATATAATATAATATAATATAATATAATATAATATAATATAATATAATGTGGAGATAGTGCACAATGTTATGGGACATTCCCTTTTGATGAAAGATACAGGGTTGTTAACTTGAAAAACTGGTGCATAAAGCTGTTTGTTTAACACTGTAGGCAGTATCCCTGTAGGCATTAGTAGACGCCACCTTCATCTTAGTTACCTGGGTTTGCGGTTTGATCCATCATGGACACACCATGTACCTTTCTGTCATAATTTTGTATTTATATCTGCTTCATCTATGAAATGTGTTTCATGTTAAGTCACGTGTGATTGATTATTCACAAGTATGTTCCACACATTTTATTATTTGGTTCACATTGGAACGCATCAATGTTAACAACTGACTGCTGTACACCTTCCAGCACTGAGCAAATAGAGTAGTCCGATCTCGTGCAAAAGGTTTCGTTGGGTTTGTTTGATCTATGAGAAAGCAGTCTGTATTTTACAAACATCTCGAAGTAAGAAAACTGGAATTTATTTTTACGTTCAACAAATGCATATGGCCTATGAAGTAAAAGATCAATATGAAAATAGAAATGAAACAGAACATGATGCAGTCATAATTTCTGCCCCGTCCACAGGACAGTCTGGGGGTTTTCTTAGCCTGTCCTTTCAATTGGCAAAAATAGACCGTCTCGGCCGGACGGACCATGTTTTATACACTGGTTTATGTCATGATTGAATAATAAAGAAAATGATTAAATCTTGGGACTAATTAAATTTCATTTCTTGTTATTCCATAAATAAACTGACATAAAAACTACCATTTAAAAAAAACCATTCACTTCATCACGGATCGATCGGCAAGTCAGGACCTGCGAGTCGCAAATGGAACTCTTGCTTTGTCAGTCTGTATTTCAACTTCCCAATGCAAGGCATAACTCTTGCCAGTCTCCATTACTGGCTGATTTAGGCCTTGCAGTATTTCCATTAAAATTCTGTGTTTAGAAATCCAGGCCCGCTATGCATTTCTGATGCAGCGATTCACTATCTTGACACAACAAAGCGAGGGAAATACCGCAAGGGTTAAATCAGCCAGTAATGCAAACTGGCAAGAGTTATGCCTTGCGTTTGGAAATTGTCTGTATTCATAAATCAGACATAGAATGAATCATGATAGCTTTCAGATAATAATCATGAAACAATTAATTTACATTACATTATTAGTTTGCATTTATAAAAAGTAACATTGTTCATGAATATATAGTTGTGTTGAGAGACGGAGCACTCAAACCATGCAACATACTGAAAGAGACATGTGCCGAGTCGTTCCTTCATTACAATGGTTGAATATGACGTAACAGTTTGTGACGTAGCGCGGGCTGCATGGGCCGTATAACATTTATAAAAGAGATTTATTTCGAAAAGAATAAATATAGTTATGTGAATACTAATAGTTTCTTTCTATTGATTTCGCAATTCATCTTCAAACGTTATGCAGGTAATGCATTCGTATGAAAGTCAAAGCAAAGGAAAAGTAAGCATGCTATTAATTTATTAATGCATGAATATGTGATTTATAATATAACAAATGTTATACCACTCCTTCAACGATGCAAATGACCGCCAGTTTCTATGCACATGGGAGCTAGTTTGTGAGAACTATTTCCATACAGAAAAACATCAACATGTTAAGCAGACATCATATATACGTTGCTCACAAGTGATAATTCGTGAAACCCCTCACCGTTTACATGATTTTGGTAACGTTTATTCACTCGTTTCAAAACGTTTAGGCCTACATCAGTCCCAGTCGTACATTTATGTTTATAACCAAAGAAACTTGCGACACAATAAGCCTTACTATAGTATATAGCATGCCAGAAAATGTGTATTGTCTACATTCACCATGAATGAATGTTACAATGTGTTCTTAATGTATATATTGTAAAACCCTTTTCAATAAACATATCCCAATACGTATCGATTTCATCTTTGAACCTATTGCGCACCTCTAGTAGTAGTAGTGGTAGTAGTAGTAGTAGTAGGAGTAGTAGTAGAAGTAGTAGTAGCAGTAGTAGTATCACTAGTAGTTATTTATAAGATAAATACACTAGGCAAAAAAAGAAACGCATAGGTGAACCTTATTTTTCAAATTGATTTTTTATTAAAAAATGTCATGATTATGACCTGAATGTCTAGGGAATATATGTTTATGTCGTAAACATTAAATTGGAATACCTAAACGCAACATCATGTGAATGATCGCCAAAATACAGTGATTTCGATACAAAATCATGACAAGTGCGTGCTGAAAAAGTTGTCAGCATGTTGCACGTGCATCACATGGGGAATTACACTTGCCAGTGGTGAGTATAAAAGGGAGGCAGTCCGACATTGAAACACTTGCAATCAACCCCGGAAACTGAAAGTCAAAATGCCGAGGTTAGATCTTGCAGCCCGGAACAGAGCCATCGGACGTCTAGAGGCCGGAGAGTCCCAGTCAGCGGTTGCCAGACACCTGAATGTTCACCAGAGCACGATTTCCCGACTGTGGCATCGTTTCCAGACATTCAACTCTACAAGAGATCGACCGAGAAGTGGCCGTCCAAGGGCGACAACTCCCGCACAAGACCGCTACATCCGGGTTACCCATCTAAGGCACAGAACCACCTGCGCCGCCTACACAGCAAACAACGTCCCTGGTCTTCGACGGCTATCAGCACAAACCGTCAGAAATCGTCTACGGCAGCACGGAATACGACCCATGAGACCCTACGTTGGACCGTTTTTGAGACGCCATCATCGCCGGGAACGCCTCCGATGGAGTCGACGTCTTCAGATGTGGAACCTTGTCAACTGGAGACGAATATGGTTTAGTGACGAATCCCGGTTCTTGTTGTACCATAGTGATAAAAGAGCTCGAGTTTACAGACGTCGAGGGGAACGTTTCCGACAGAACTGTGTTGTTCAGGTGGATCGATTTGGTGGAGGAGGTATCATGATGTGGGCAACAATATCAGTGGACGGTAGAACAGACCTGGTGCACGTACAAGGTAATCTGACTGCTGTGCGTTATAGAGATGAGATTCTTCAACGTCACCTTCTTCCCGTCATCAACGTTCAGAGACATCTCTTCCAGCATGACAACGCTAGACCACACACAGCTCATGTCACCAGGCAATTCCTAGCCAACAACAATGTGAATGTGCTGCCATGGCCCTCCAAATCCCCAGATTTAAATCCTATTGAGCATCTTTGGGATAATCTTGATCGACGTGTACGACGGCGACAGCCACAACCGCAGACTCATCAACAACTGTGCCAGGCCTTGCAGGAAGAGTGGAGAAGAATTCCCCAGCGTCAAATCAGGACATTGATAGCGTCCATGCCAAGACGATGCCGATCTGTGATTCATGCCAATGGTGGTCATACCAGATACTGACTTTTGCATTGTGCTGTCACTGACGTTGACGTTTTTCTTGACAATTAAAGAGTGGGATACATAGAGGAGACATTCCCTCGTTATTTGTATGAAAATTATACAGATACGACTATGATATTTGCTATTATCACCTCTTGTCAGTAAAGATTTTTTGTAGTAATTTTCTGTTATGCGTTTCTTTTTTTGCCGAGTATAGTTGCGTTTGTAAAATTTCCGGGATTCATTGCTATTCAACACCCGCAAATTTAGTTTAAAACCGACGGCGTTAAATCCTATTAAGCATTCTTCTCCACTCTTCCTGCAAGGCCTGGCACAGTTGTTGAGCATCTGTAAATGTAGGTGGCGCTGCTCAGTGGCGACACGCATCATTTCAGCTCTCCAGAAAAAGTTTGCTATTTTTGTATTTAGCGAGTATTCATACCGCAAAGTTATATGTGTTTGAAGCCTAACACATGGAGAAGACAAATCAGCGCAATTGGTTTTGCGCCGCCTTGGCTGTGGCCTTGTTTTTACAGCTTATCACTTCCGTAGCGACCGATGGCGTCATTGGTAACCAACATGGCCGTTACAGCCGTTACGACGCGATCCGATATGACAGGGATCTGCTCCTTCAATTCCAAGGATTCAAAGAAGTGAGTGACTTGGAAATCGACCTTCCCCCGGAATGTTCATGTTTGAACAGTGAAAGTAGTAAGAGGAATGGAAATAGTAAGCGGAAGCGAGGAAAGATAGGTGGACTTAGACAGAAGTTGAGGACCCGGAAGCATCGACCGCCCCTCCCATCCATCATGCTGTCTAACGTAAGATCCTTGAGACGACAGCTCACTGAAGTGGAAGCCTGTGTCAAGAACCTTTACGAATTTCGTGAGAGTTGCCTCTTGTGCTTTACAGAGACCTGGCTAAATGACAGTGTGGACAACGCGAGCTTGGAACTGAGTGGTTTTGGTTCACCGATACGACTAGACAGGGATGCAGTTCAAACAGGAAAAAGTGTTGGCGGCGGTTTATGTGTTTATGTCAACGAACGTTGGTGCAAACAACATGTCATAAGGGAAACGGTGTGTAATAAGGACATAGAACTTCTATCAATTTCTTTCAGGCCGTTCTATCTCCCACGGGAATTCGGACAGGTTTTCGTGACCACTGTGTACATTCCACCGGACGCTAATGTGAAGCGAGCTGCAGACATTATTCATATGAACATGGACAAACTTAATGGTTTTTCTCCGGAAGCACCCAAATTCATACTCGGTGACTTTAATTCATGCGATTTAAAACATGTTTTGCCATCTTATCATCAGTATGTTAAGTGCCTGACAAGATCTAGAAAAACTATTGATTTGTGTTATGGAAATGTGAAAAATGCCTATAAATCCTATGCAAAGGCTCCGTTGGGTACATCTGATCATAATACTGTTTATTTGGTACCTTCATATCGTCAAAAACTAAAATCAGAGAAACCAGTTGTAAAATATGTCAAGTCATGGACAAATGATTGTTTAGAGAAATTGAAAGGCTGTTTTGAATGTACAGACTGGGATATGTTTGACCATGCTTGTAATAATTTGAATGAATTCACAAACATTGTCACTGATTACATTAATTTCTGTGTAGAAAGCATTGTGCCTGTCAGATGTATTAAAATATTTCCTAATAACAAGCCGTGGGTAACCAAAGAGTTCAAATCAGTTTTAAATGAAAAGAAAAGGGCTTTTTGTGCAGGTGACAAGGTTAAAGTAAAACAAATTCAGAAAGATATTTTTTGTTTAACAAGAAAATGTAAAGATGAATATAAAACGAAAATTGAAAGACAATTCTCTGTTAACAACTTACGTAACGCATGGAGTGGTATTAAAACTATTATTGGCTCACACAGTAGACCTCAGCAGCTACAATCCATGGATGATCTATCTTTTACAAATGAATTAAACTCTTTCTACTCCAGATTTGACACTGAAAAATTTTCAGATGAAAGGGAAGTGTAATGGAATCGCTTCCACTTGGTGAAATGGTTACGATAACGACAGAAGATGTAGTTAATTCATTTGCTAAGATTAACCCCCATAAATCTCATGGGCCTGATAACTTGTTTGGAATTGTTCTTAAGGAGTGTAGAATGCAGCTGGCTTTTATCTTCCAAAAGCTATTTCAAATTTCGATCAATTCTCATGAAGTTCCCATTCTTTGGAAAACCATTAAAATTATCCCAGTGCCCAAAAGAAAAAATCCAACCGTCAATAACGATTTTAGACCAGTGGCTCTTACCTCTGTTGCAATGAAATGTTTGGAACGCATCATGAAGAATTTATTGCTATGTGAAGTCAGTCATATTATTGATCCTTTTCAATTTGCATACAGGGCAAGGCGTGGTGTAGAAGATGCAACAATAACTCTGCTACACAATATCTATCAGCATTTAGAAAGCTATGGTACCTATGTAAGAATTATGTTTGTTGATTTTTCATCCGCTTTCAATACTATTCAGCCTCATCTACTCACTGACAAAATTTGCAAAATGAATGTTAATTCTAATATCATTAGATGGATAAATTCATTCCTAGTTAATAGACAACAATTTGTAAGAGTTAACCAAGTGCAATCTTCAACTGTAAGTACATCCACTGGCGCTCCACAAGGTTGCGTTATTTCACCGATTTTGTTTATACTGTTTACCAATGATTGCGTATCCAATGCAAAAACATGTATGACAATAAAATTTGCTGATGATGCAGCATTGGTTGGTCTGATTAGAGAATCTGAATTGAGTTACAGAACTGAAATTTCAAAATTTGTAGAATGGTGTAAATCAAACTTTTTGTTTTTGAATGTGCAGAAAACCAAAGAAATGGTTATAGATTTTAGGAAAAAGAAATCTACATTAAATGCTGTGACTATAGATGATGGTGAAATAGAAAGAGTAACAGAATACAAATATCTGGGTACTGTCTTGGATTCAAAACTTTCTTGGAATGAAAACACTGATAACATTTATAAGAAAGGGCAGCAACGTTTGCATTTTTTGTGGAGATTGAGACATTTTAAAATAGATCAGACCATACTGAGATTATTTTACAGAACGTTTATCCAAAGTGTCTTGACCTTTAATTTCTTGAGCTGGTACGGAAACCTGTCTGTTCGGAATAAAAACAAACTCTCAAAAATTGTTAAAACAGCTTCAAAAATTATTGGACTTCCAATTGAAGGTATCGGCGAATATTATGAGCAGCAAATTTCCAAAAAAAACAAACAAAATTTTAAGTGACCAATCACATATCCTTTTTTCGGAATATTCTTGGCTACCTTCAGGACGCAGACTGCGCATGCCGACTGGGAGAACAAACAGGTTTCGCTACTCTTTTATACCAAACAGTGTTCGTTCGTACAATGACCTATTTATTGAATAATGTCATATTTTTATTTGATCAAGTGAATTGTGAGTGTGACTAACTCGGATGTGTTCATGTTAATTAGTCAAATTCTATTATGCAAAATAATATTATCATGTATATTTTGTTTGCGATGTGTGTTTGAAACTGGAGAACTGTATATATGATGTAAAACAAATTTCCCTTGGGACAATAAAGACATTATCTTATCTTATCTTATCTTATCTTATCTTATATTAAGAGAAATAGAAAAATTAAATGTTGAGTCGGGCCGAATATTGAGAACATGATGTATTTGTTCGCGGAGATTCGCCCCAAGTAATTTGCGGGTATTCATTGTCATTCAACATAGGCAAATCAACAAATCAGAATCAAGGATACACCGAATTTATGTTACAATAGTTTGTAGTAGTTGTGTTTTTGTTTCGTGTTTTTTATGCAAAACAACACACTACATCGATGAACATTTCCATAGCAGAGAATGCCAGATATCCTTTCTCTAGGTTGATTGATATTATTTACGGAATTAATCAAACACAGCCTGACAGTTGTGAAGGTTCACGTTACATGAATAAGAAATGTTCTTTCAACCACTGCACTAGTTTATGTTGTCCCGAGTTGAAATTGCGTTGCCCACAAACTTCGTACAAATATTGGACAGTTTCTTCTATTTCTTAGACTCTTCTTAAATATTCAACAAATATTGAAAAGGAGCCTCTGCTTTGAAAATCCTATATCTCCTAGTTTCCTTATCAATATTTAATAAAACGATGAGTCTTGGTCTGGCTGGGGAGACGAGAAGGACAGTCAATGTCATGCAGCGATTCATACATGTTTAGATGGAACTATATTGTTATAACCGTGTGTGTGCCGGGGAGCATATGCTAATCTCTTTGTAAATATATTGAGAACAAATGACTGTCAATTAAAATGTGTTGAGACCAAGTAGGACTTTATATGCTGTGGCTTTTATCATTATACTTGAATATGTAATCCTGGAAAACTATTGCTAAACCATTAATACAATATTTATACCTAATACAATTTTGCTTAATATTATATTTGTGTTGCTTTGATAATGAATACATATCTGAGGCACTTTAAATATCTCATTCGCGAAAGATATCGCTAAACCTTTATTGCAACTTTCACATCTATGTCGGACATCATCTTTAAATATACATAATTCATCATCATTTCTTCCGAAGGAGGTATATACAATGTTATGAAGATTTTCTATTGTGATTATACCTAATCATGTGAATAGAAATATTTGAAAAACAATTAAATTGAGGATTTTTAAAAGTTTGGACAGTATATTGACATCTCTACAAAAAGGGATATTGTGATTAAAGATTTGCTATGGTTAGGAATTGTAGGATCATGAAAACATGCAATATATCTTGATGACATTTCACATCTTGATGACATTTCCATATGGGTTATCACTCTCAACTTAATAAAAGTATAAAGTTACCGAAATAATGAAGTGTCGATAACAATCATTGAATAAAATGAGATGAAATGTTCTCATTAAACGATCTCATGATTATTTAGGATTTTGCCGCAAAACGCTCAAAAGAATATGAGGTAGATATTCAGGCATAAATGTACTTATCTTATAAAACTTTAACACCTTTTCCTACAAAACCTTCAACACATTTTCTTTAGCTTTAGGCTTTAATGCCAAACTGTAATTTCCTTGATGTTTTTAATTCATTTCTACTGCTTTTGACGAATAGAAATCTTTTTTTCAAATTAACGATTTTTCTTTTAGAGGATTTTATGGCAAAATAACAGTTTCCCTGTAACTTTGTTATTCATAGTCCCCTGAGCTGTAATTCGTAACGAATGCCTGTAATCCATCCAAAATATAATAAGTAATTTTAGCACAACAAATATCAGTTACCCTATATTTGACATGCCCATCTGCTAAAGTGTAGTTGAATGAAGGAAGAGTTGAATATCTTATTGGTAATAGATCTTCTGTGGAACATTGCCTGATGCAAACTATACTTGATTGATATTTATGTATACAGAGAGGAAGGTTGTATTATAAAGTGCTGATGTTAATAGAAGTATTATGTATAATGTACACTGTGTTGAACAACGATACAGCATGACACTAGTACTTCACTGCTTGAGTAATGCCGCCACAAGTTTGTACGATGGGAAACGTAGCCGAGATGCAAGTGGTCGCTCAGTGTTGGGTGTTACACACGTCCTTAACTTGGATGTTTAAGTCATTTCAATTCCTAAAGGCAATGGTGGTGGATGCAACAAATACCTACAAGTGATAGACACATTTTCATCTAACAATTAATGTAAATATTGTTTCACTGTTGACACGAATGTCTCAAGAGGGCAGTGCTGTTGGGATAGTCCATACAGAACACGAGTGATCAAAACATGTAGTTACCCAAAACGAAATTTCCGATTACAATCCGTTGTACCTCCCATTACAATCCGGAATCCCAGTGACAATCATGTTCATGTGCGTATTACAGGGAGTGAACAGTCACGTTATCACTATCAGTAGTGACATTCTCATCGACAGGTCTCCTCTTATTACCCTATTCCCTATTATTAGGACAACTGAACATTCAGCTAGAATGAATGAATCTACTAAACCATTTTCACTGTCAAAGGAAAAGTCGATGTTCGCAAGGCACCGCCATGAAACGGAATATTCAAGTTTATCTAATTCCCGTACAATGGTTCAATTACAATTGTCTTTTCAAGGTACTATTATATGGCTTCACTTCCTTGATGTGAATTGTGCCCCAAACAAGTGTATATCCCCGAGTATGAATTGTATATCCCGGAGTATGAATTGTATATCCCCGAGTATGAATTGTATATCCCGGAGTATGAATTGTATATCCCCGAGTATGAATTGTATATCCCCGAGTATGAATTGTATATCCCCGAGTATGAATTGTATATCCCCGAGTATGAATTGTATATCCCCGAGTATGAATTGTTTATCCCCGAGTATGAATTGTATATCCCCGAGTATGAATTGTATATCCCGGAGTATGAATTGTATATCCCCGAGTATGAATTGTATATCCCGGAGTATGAATTGTATATTCCCGAGTATGAATTGTATATCCCCGAGTATATGAATTGTATATCCCCGAGTATGAATTGTAATTGACTTTAGATTTTGTTGTTTCAATTTTAAGTGATTTGCCTTAGACAAAACGGTAAACAACTTCGGTAATCATATGCTCGATTTATGTTTTGTATTGAATATCCAAATCATGAACGCTGTGATTTTGTAAATTACTTCACTATACCGTTCAGGCCTGCGTCATACTCACATTGAAATTACGGGCACTTCATGTCAGACAACCAGATGTTTCAGATAATACATTATTTTAGCTCATTTGTGGTAAGGATGAATTAGAACAATTTAGACAAAACATTTCATCTGATAATGTCCAGAACATCCTAGATAAATCAGCAGACAGCGCATGTATATGTATTGTAAGAAGTGTTGGAGACACATATTGTCAAGATGAATTTTAAATGAAGAAAAAGCATCTGTAATTGAGTTTCAACAAATACAGAAAATATAAAGATTCAATCGATATCGACAATGAGAATTAACAGTTACATATATGAAGCTGATATTATTAATCTAACCCCCCTTTTTAACAAAATAGGGTCAATGTTTGGGGAGCGGGTAATTATCTGCTTTACTTGTTGACTTTGTTAAAGCTTTTGATCCTATGGAAAGAAATAAGTTTGGAATATATCGGCGTATGTGGTCTTATCCCCAGAAATAAGTATTATGTTAGGTCAAATATGCCTGAAATTAAAGGTCGTATCAGAAATAAAAATGTGTTATCAGAAACCTTTAAGACAGAAGCAGGTGGCAGACTGGGACGTTTGTTTCGTCCTTGCTTTTTTCATTTATTATAATTATTTACCATTCTGGTTGAATATTTCAGTGTACACATTTCTTCCAGATATTTTATATTTTCATATTTCATATTATATTGATATTAAATAATGTGATTGGTCTCAAACAGCATATAATTTATATGAACTGCAAAAGTGTTATTTAATAGGAATAAAGTTTGCAGTATTTAGAAATGGTTTAAACCAAACCAGTTTATTTAAACATTCAATCATCCAGGGACAGCCTTAACATAAGGTGGATGTAACTTAACATTCTCGGTGAGAGGATGGCATCCTACTTCTAAGTATAAACAAATCATGCATAATTTTTTTGCAAAAAAAGGACAAATAAATCGTTTTAGTTTTTATTACACATACAAGTTGCCATGACGAACTTTTACAAGATCTCAAATAAAACATAAATATTTTAAAACGGCAAACGGTATGACCTACATACTAACGGTCAAATATTAATTACTAATTCGTTAAAATCATTTGAACTCTATTTTCCAAAGTGGTAATAGTAATTAAACAAATATATTTTTTAACGTATCTAAAATGATAAAACAGTAACGCTTAAACCTTTGTTTCATTCATATCAGGATTGTAGGTAGACTATAAGTGACATTAACTGGCTTCACAAAATTTTACTTCTTTTTGACTTGCATGACATGATAATTATAATCAATTATCTGGGAATACGGTGTGATATCTGCCAATACAATATCATCTAAATACATGTCGCAATTGGGAGACTACTGTATATGTAATTTCTTGAAATATGATAAATAGTCAAACATTAAAATGAGAAGCATCTGACTAAAGGACATGAGAATAATGAAAACAGGTTTTAAAATACATATAATCCCGCGTTAAACTGTTATACAGAAAGTATTAGCTTAACTCCATATTGCGTTGGACCATGGCAAAAAATAATAAATAGAAAAGAAATCAGTACAACGGGTGATGAACGATCTATGTTTGGACGGTGTAACCGCTCTTCACGTATCCAGCTCGCTTGTTGCCAAAGAAACGTGACGTCACGTCCACTGTCATGGCGACGGTCTTCTGTTGGTCATCTTTAGAGCCAATAAGAGGGTTTACCTCCACACAGTCCACGGCGCTGAGGCGACCTTCATGAAAGGGAGACTACTCTCAAACATGTGCAATAGACCATAACAACTTATATCTCGAACAGAAACCACCTTTGGGCAAATGACACCGATGGATAGTGTACAGTGGCTACTGATATACTAATGTCCATGAATTATAATTAATTGTCAAACTAATCACTTATAATATATATTTTTAAAGCTGGAATTATAATTAATCACTTGAATATATTTTTTAAGGTTTGAAAAGCTGAAAAAGCAAGTATAAATGATATATATGCAGCGTTTTTCTATTTTTAAATTTAACTTAATAATGACATTCACAAAACTTAAATATGAAAAGCAACCTCGTAAATTATACTCACAAAAAATTGTTAAAATCGTGTGACCTCTATTTCAAAAAGTGTTATTAGTAATGAAATTTGACTACAAACACTTTAATTTCAGAACTCCATAGTTCATCAAAAAGCAAAAATTAGTTCGTACCTGTTGCTGCGATGTGCTCAGCGATGTAGAACCCTTCTCTGAGAGACAGGCCACCCGACACTGTAACCATAGAGAACGACATATAACCAAGGGGTCACGTGTATATGGTACACTCACTTATAGAATGAGTGCGAAGGTACTCCACATTTATACATAGAAACATTTAAGTGCAATAAAAACAATTGCACAGTTTGCCTTTAAATATTGAGTTCGGTTTCTTATTTCTTTCACGTAAGAACGATTATTTGTATAATATGTTGTTATTACGTTACATTATAAAATAGACAATGTCTATGACACTACATTGTTTTTCATGATGGCTTCAGGGGTTGAGATTGATGTATCTATGGTGATGAGGAACGTTAAATGTTTTCGTCGTCATGGTTACCTGGTGTTCCGGTTGACGGAGTGAAGACGGGGTCAAGGGCATCAACGTCAAAACTGACGTGGATTGGTCGGGACCCGCTAGAACAATACATAAACAATATACATATTGAAGTCAAAATAAATATTCGGTGAAAGCATTCCTGGTCAAATTAGGTCATCGATATGCTAAGTTAACGAAAATCAAATGCTGAAATTGTATTTTGGAAACATGTAGATTAGCGAGTTACAGAGGAACAGCTTGTATCCAAATGCAAAGAACATATAAACCAATTCATTTTACCTGCACATGAAATCTTGCAAAAGAAATCTAGTCTTGGCTTCTTGTGCTGATCCCCAAATACGTTTTGATATGATAAACAATATGTTTTACTTATTGTGTTTTTAAAACAATGTTTTCAGAGCCGTCATTCTCGAAATGTTACAATCGCCAGGAATCCTTAACTTTGACGGCTGTACATTGGTACAGGGTCTATACCTGTATAGCTACAAGGGCTTAGGGAAAGGTTGGCATATCAACACAGGTATCTCCCCACTAGGTGGATGAGTTAAAACTTTGACATCAAATTACAGTTTTAAGCGTTGGAAGTCCTGGAATGGGGTGCTCACCTCGGATCGACCGCTCTGAGGGCCATGTCGACCACCTCGCCTATTCCGTACTTGTCAACTTCCTGCATGGAGAAGAACGGGATGCTGAGCTTGTCTATGATGGCTCTGGAACACAAAGTAATATAAAGAGAAGACGGCATGTGAAACCACGTGTGACAATGTATTCACGGGGAGAAGACTGCATGTGACACAACGTGTGACAATGTATTGACGGGTTGAAGACGACATGTGAAAGCACGTGTGACAATGTATTGACACTTTGAAGACGACATGTGAAAGCACGTGTGACAATGTATTGACGGGGAGAAGGCGACATGTGAAACCACATGTGACAATGTATTGACGGGTTGAAGACGACATGTGAAACCACGTGTGACAATGTATTGACGGGTTGAAGACGACATGTGAAACCACGTATGACAATGTATTGACGAGGAGGAGACGACATGTGAAACCACATGTGACAATGTATTGACTAGGAGGAGACGACATGTGAAACCACATGTGACAATGTATTGATGAGGAGGAGACAAGTGAAACCACGTGTGACAATGTATTGACGGGTTGAAGACATGTGAAACCACGTATGACAATGTATTGACGAGGAGAAGAAGACATCTGAAACCACGTGTGACAATGTATTAATGGGGAGAAGAAGACATGTGAAACCACGTGTGACAATGTATTGACGAGGAGGAGACGACATGTGAAACCACGTATGACAATGTATTGACGAGGAGAAGAAGACATGTGAAACCACGTGTGACAATGTATTAATGGGGAGAAGAAGACATGTGAAACCACGTGTGATAATGTATTGACGAGGAGGAGACGACATGTGAAACCACGTGTGACAATGTATTGACGGGGTGAAGAGGACATCTAATACCACGTCTGACAATGTAATGACGAGGAGAAGAGGACATCTAAAACCACGTGTGACAATATATTGACGAGGAGACGACGACATGTGAAACCACGTATGTCAATACATTGACTGGGACGAACACATTATGTTTAACTTATATTGTCGATACATTGACAGGAGAGAAAACATTCTGTTGTAGACATTACTGAAACCAAACTCGAATGAGTACTTGTTTTGCCCCAGGCCAGTCACATCATGACTTACTTTTCTCCTTCGTCCACGTCTCTGAGTCCGATGTACACAATGTCTTTAGCGGAGATGCTGCAACACAGACATACACGTGCATCATTATGTATTTTCGTTTGAATAAACATGGTGATATACGACGTTGTGTTATATATTGGAAAACATTTATCGCATAGTTGTATAAATATTTATTCGTTATAGAATACGTTTTTTCTGTGCCCGTTTACAGTCATAAAAAGTTTGGTAATTAAAGTAGTCCCGGCATATAGGTTTTAGCGAAAGAAATCGTATATTTCAACCAATGGACAAGCTGCTTGGGGAAGAACTGGAAATATACGACCCTGTTTCGTGTAGATATCTGAGCGAGGTCTTGTTATATTTCATATCAAGTTAAAGTTAAATGAACAATTATTGGATCAAATGATGGATATATACATTTAACCATGTTCTAAAGCATCTATACAGATGATTGTCTCACCAAGGTTCCAGCCAATCAAAGCCGGGAAGTCGCGGGAAGTTGCTGGCCAACTCCTTGACGAGGAAGGACAGGGGCATGCCATGAAGGTTGCCACTTGGCGTGGTGACGGGCGTGTTGATGTCGGCGTGGGCATCCACCCAGACCACGACCAAGTCCTCCTTGACCTTCTGATGACCGTGGATGGATCCCATAGCCAGACTGTGGTCCCCTCCCAGCATCAGACACAGCTGGTCCTGTCTCACTATCTTCTCTACCATCTCCGACACCTGCGTTATAACGGGGCATGTTATATCATGGGCACAGGTGTTATGTGGGACATATATGCATTTTGGTGATAGTTACATAATGAAAATTCATCTCGCATACAGGTGTTATTATAAGGAGAAACCATGATACCGAGGATATGGTAAGACTGTGAACCCCGATAAGAAGGAAAAACCCGAGGATGCGAAACATCCGTGGCTTTGTCCTGACTATCAGGGTCTACAACCGTACCATATCCGAGGTAGCATGGTTTGTCTATATTATCAACCGTTTGAAGTGTAAAACATGCTTTGTTATCGCGTTATACTAGGGATCCCTGGTATACTGAGTCGTTCATAAAATCCTTGTTTGGAACATGAAATTCCTGTTTACAACCGCGTTTATAAGTTGCTTTTGTACCGTGAGATCTCATCTGCCTCTTTGGTGCAGTAGAATAAAGCGCTAGCTCACGTGCCACAGGTGTTAGTGGATACAGGTTTTTACATCAGCAATACCAGTTACAGCGCAGTTTTTACATCAGCAATACCAGTTACAGAGCAGATTTTACATCAGCCATACCAGTTACAGAGCAGTTTTTACATCAGCCATACCAGTTACAGAGCAGTTTTTACATCAGCAATACCAGTTACAGAGCAGTTTTTACATCAGCCATACCAGTTACAGAGCAGTTTTTACATCAGCCATACCAGTTACAGAGCAGTTTTTACATCAGCCATACCAGTTACAGAGCAGATTTTACATCAGCCATACCAGTTACAGAGCAGTTTTTACATCAGCCATACCAGTTACAGAGCAGTTTTTACATCAGCCATACCAGTTACAGAGCAGTTTTTACATCAGCCATACCAGTTACAGAGCAGTTTTTACATCAGCCATACCAGTTACAGAGCAGTTTTTACATCAGCCATACCAGTTACAGAGCAGTTTTTACATCAGCCATACCAGTTACAGAGCAGTTTTTACATCAGCCATACCAGTTACAGTTACCAGGACCCCGACGGCGAGCCTACGATTTTTGGGGCTTGCTTGGTGGTTAGAAAGTCGAAAGTTGATGTCTAAGTATGGTAGTTGTGATTTATCTGAGAGCTAGAGGAAACAATGAGCGGATCTGAAACCACGATACTTCAGTATATCTCGGATATCTAATCTACGGCCAGGGTAAGATATTCTATCAGGTGATCTCATATCATGCCTTCTGCATCAAAAGAAATAAGTATACCTTTTTGTTGGCCCCGCCCACATTTCTAGGCCTGGCTACCCGCTTAGCGACCTCGTCCAGCGTGACATCATCGATAGCGACGTCACCGTAGTCGACCACGTCATTACCTGACATATACACAAGGACACTTAACTAACATGTATTAAATATGTATTTGTAATCTTAATTTTTACTTTTATACCAATGTAATTTGACAATTAAATTGACTGTTATATACAAACTAGAACACATCTTCATATTACAAAATTTGAGAACATTAAATATCTCTGAAAGAAAAAATTGAAACTTCAAGGACTTAATATAATATGTTCATATGACCAAAGTCGGTAATCTAGTTGAACCTATTTGAATAATCACTTTTTACTTTCTTTCTTTGTTTTAATTGTTAGAATATAGTTTGTTTAACAATGAAGTTAAAATTCTATGTATGACGAACAACAACATTCAAAACATGGCGTCATCAATTGCGGTCGGGCAATTCCCTTGACAATTACAATCTATAACCTCCCGGCTGGGGTCAGAAATCTGCTACTGATCTATAGAAACACCAAACTTTCATCAAGTGGTTTCAAGTCTAACTCAAGACAAATGTATTGTACGCTTCTACCAGTACCCATAGGAGACACCAAACATTTGTGATATGGGTCTTATACTGTGTTGTGTCCTTGGGCAAGGCACTTCATCCACATTGCACTCAGTTAACCCAGCTGTACAAATGGGTACCTGGACATGGGAACGTATGGATATATACGGTCGCGCCAGCGCTTCATTGGCGGCACTGAAAGTACGATTCCTTCAGGGTAATAATTGTGTAGCGCCTTGAGTATGCATTGTGCATGGATATGTGCGCATTATAAATATACTATACTATACTAATAGCTTTTATGCCATGCTTTTATTTCACACCATTTAAATCGATCATTGTTTGTGCTGACATCACATAACGAGTGGAAGGTTACATGTACTTTACCAGCACTGATCAGTATTTAGATCGTTAGATATGAGGACCTACCTATCTCCTTCAGCTTGTCCAGAATGCCTCCCTGTCTGATGATGTTAGGAGCTAGCTGAGTCCCCGCCTTGGGCTGAAGTAGCAAAAGGGTGTTCATACTCTAAATATTGACAAGGTCATTTCCAAATAACGTTTTACGGCAATGGGATGAGAGACTCCCAACATACACACCGCCATATTACATGTTTTACAGCTAAATGGTTTGACAACTGTTTATATATGTTGAATAAATTGCTGTTATTTCTCAGTCACAGAAGAAGAAGAAGAAAAATATTTTATTATGGTGTCACACAACGTACATACATGAGACAGGTATTTAAATCAATATGCAGAGCACGCTGTCCGGCCAACAATGGCCTATGAGACACCAAAATACGTCCAAATGACTAAAAGCGCGTAGACGCTAACATGATGGTGTTTTTTCTGCGTCTAAACATTGCTCAAAGTGCAGCGGCGAGTGGTGGGGAAAGTTGGGGTAGCTGCATAATAAATATGAATTGATCTGTTGAAGACAGATTGACAAACTGATTTTTAATAACTCGTGCTCTAAGCCATAAAGAGGATCTGATATCGGAATAAAATTGCCAAGAAGTTTGAAAATGTATCTCATCTTCAACTGCAGAAGAATTACAGTATTTACATATACGTTGGGGTTTGGGGGCGTGAAAAACGACCTTGTTCTACATCTTAACTTAGCAAGAATACTTCACTGAAAACGGCCAGATACTGAGCGGTCATAGGGTGAAACTGTCAAAGTCACACAATAGAAAATCAACAGGAATTATGAGAATGTAGGCAAGATGAGTTCTCACAAAAGGGCATTATGTGAAAATTGCGTTGCTACAGTAGACTATAGTGTTAGTCATCGGTATATTAATTACTTCAGCGTTTTGGAAGGGCTTTATGATGTGGAATACATAAGAATTATTGTTTGGATAACAACTTCTTTATTCTGAATGTTCATTAATACGAATCTCTTTAATATAGAACCCAATGTAACGAATGCATATGAGACAAAGTTGCCTGAATAAACCAAGTTGAGGTAGGCCTATTACAAACGAAATACGACCAAATCGCAGCATGTATAATATTAAATAAATAAACTAGCAAGGGCAAATGCAAAGAAGGATTTACTGTAAACAAAAACTGCATGTCTATTGTTCAAGTTGGCAAGGCGAACCACTTGGCAAATGAACCGAAATAATTAAGCAGTTATACTTATCTGAACTATTTCAATAAACGTAAGAGCGTTGCTTAATCACATGAATAACGAGGTCTCATGATGTTTTTAAGGATTTGAAAACTTAATTAAGAAAATGATCATTATTTTAAAATCAAATTAAACAAATCAATAAAAATAAACTTCATGAAGTCCAAATATTACCTGCCCTTTGCTGAAGGGAATCCCAACAACCCCAATCTTCTTCATCTTTTCAACAGAAGCTGGCATCTTGGATTAATTCTGTTTTACCTGTTCACATGCCGATACTTCCCCTTTTATACCGGCTCCATTGGTTGCGCGATCTACCTGATCTCCACGCATCACTGGGCCGCTGGTCACGCCTCCAGCTGCGTTGTCGTCATCGTGGGACGATTGGCAAAGTTGTCGCAATAAGGCGGGGTTTACACTACATCCGTTTTTTTGGATGCGATTCGTTAAAAATAATCGCATCAGAACGCAACACGTTATTTTCAATGAGTTGACGTACACTTCGTCCGTTTTTTCACGTGTTGCGATGCAATGCGAAAAAAAATAGAACAGGTTCTATTTTATTCGCATCGCATTCACACTCGCATTGGAATTCCCTATATGACATCATATTTTCATCATTTGAAGGGGTATTTTCCACCACGTGTAGGAAAAGCAGTCATACAAAAAGTCAACAGACATCTTCACATCAATACATACAAACATACATTCAGACTTGTATACATACAAACACGGGTACATATGTACATCTGTACATACATACATACATGTGTACATACCGTACATACATCAAATTCTATACATAAAACCTGTACATACACCCATTGTACATACGCCTACAGTAAGTAAATGCATCTAGACATACATACACATACATGTACATACATAATATATGGAACTAAAACAATTGCACTTATTAAATCGCATGCAAAATTTATTCGGACGTAGTGTAAACCCCGCCAATCAGGCTTAGGCGGGTTTAACACTACGTCCGAATAAATCGCACTGCGTTGACGCATGCGATTTGGGGGTTTACATTACACGCGTTTTGCATGCGATTTTAATGCGAATATCATAAGTGCGATTAGTTCCATAAGTTATAATGTATGTACATGTATATGTATGTACAGTTGTATGTAATTATACTGTAGGTGCATGTACAATAGGTGTACATGTACATGTTTTATGTATAGAATCTGATGTATGTATACATGTACAAATGTATGTATGCACGTGTCGATGTATATATGCACATATGCACATATGTATGTATGTATGTATGTATGTATGCATGTATGTATGTATGTATGATGTATTTATGTATATATGCACATATGTATGGGTGTATGTATACAGGTCTGAATGTATGTTTGTATGTATTGATGTACAGATATCCGTTGGCTTAATTGTTTATGACGTCTTTGCATACACGTGGTTGGAATACCCCTTTCAGATAGTGAAAATATGACGCCATATAGGGAATTCCATGCGATTTTGAATGCGATGCGAATACAATAGAACAGGTTCTATTTTCTTCGCATCGCATCGCAACGCATGAAAAAAAACGGACGTAGTGTATGACAACTCATTGAAAATAAGGTGTTGCGTTCTTGTGCGATTATTTTTAATGCATCGCATCCAAAAAACGGTCTTAGTGTAAACCCCGCCTTAAAGGGGCAGTAGCACGTTTTTTCGCTGAAATAAGTTGATGAAATGTTTTTGAAAAATAATGTCACTAATGGTAAAACACCCTTCCCTCTTCGGAAAATCAAGTTAAAAAATGAGTGTACATGGTTCCGTAAAGCCATGGGAATCGTTTTTGTCATACAAAATATTTGTGTTCACAATAAAATGGCCGCCATGCAATTTTTGCTTTATACGCAATACCGTTATTACCACTACGGATAATTGGTTTGTGTAATATGATGTTTTACCTTCTGAAGTAAATATAAATGACATAAACTATCATTATAAAAGGGAAATTTGAAAAAGAAAAATGGCCAAAAACGTGCTACAGCGCCTTTAAGCTGCTAAACTAAAGTTACATAAACATTAGGATATGTTCGTTATCGAGTTTGATGAGAGCAGATCAATTTAGAATTTAGATTGCAATTTAAACTTTTCAAATCAACATAAGTTCGGCATAAAATCATACTATGTATAGTATATATAATAAAACTATAAATAAATAAATAAAATGTTCGACATGTTTTCTTCGGCAGCCTTTCAAGATATAATGGTTACAAAATTGCCTTTTATTGGGAAAATGTGCGATTCTTCAACTGTTTCAACTTGGTGGGGGAGGAATTGGAATTGACAATTCGGAGATCACGAATCAGGTAGAGAGCACAAGTCGTCATTAGTTTTGCACGTGATAAGGTGTAATGTGGCGTGCTAATTTGAGTTCAAATAATTTCACTCATTTTGCATATTCAACCCCAACCTAAGTAAACCAATTTACATGCAGATGTAAGTGTGTTACATTAAGTCCATGTTCTTTAGTAGTGGTAGCTGTAGTCACAGCAGTAGTGGTCGTGGTAGTAGTGCTGATATTTATGATAGCAGTAGTGGCCTTGGTAGCAGTAATGAATCGTATAAAAGTAGTATTAATACCAATAGTAGTAGTATTGATAATTACATAGTAGTAGTAGCAGAAGTGGCTGTGGTAGTAGTATTGATAATTATGGTAGTATTAGTAGTAGTAGTATTAGTAGTAGTAGTATTAGTAGTAGTAGTAGTAGTAGTAGTAGGAGCAGAATTGATTGTGGTAGTAGTATTGCTTGTAATAAAAGTAGTAAGAACAGTAGTTGTCGTGGTAGTAGTATTTATAATTATAATGGTAGTAATAGCAAAAGTAGTAGTAGTAGCAAATATTTTCATTTCTATAGCAGAGATCCTTTGTCGCGGTTGATTGAATTTCGTCATATTATTTACGGAATTAATTAAACACAGTCTGACAGATGTGATGGTTCACGTTACATGAATAAGATCTTGTTCTTTCAACCACTGCACTACTTATGTTGTCTCGAGTTGAAATTGCGTTGCCCACAAACTTCATACAAAGATTGGACAGTTTCTTTTGGCTGGGAAAACCATATTTGTTTGAAAAAAATATTGAACAAAAATATTGAAAAGGAGTCTCTGTTTCGAAAACCACATTCCCCTCCTTTTCTATATTCGATATTTTCAGAATAAATACGTTATTCAGAGTTTAAGACTAAGGAGACCAGAACGATTGTCAATGTCATGCATGCACCGATTCATACTTACCTGTTAACATGGAATTATAACCAAGAGTCATGAGGAGCATATGTTAATCTCTGTGTAAATATAGTTGAAGCCAAATGACAGTCAATCGAAATGTGTTCAGACCAAATATGACGTGATAAGATGTTGCTTTTATCATAAATACTTGAATCAGTTGAGAAACCTTTTGTAGCAATATTTTGGGGGTTGAAGGGGGGGGGGGGGGGGGGGGGGGGGGGATTTTCCCTATATTGACCCGACTTCTATCTGACAGCCAGATAGAAAATATACATGTCAATTCTGTACTATGGCACGTACATGTAACGAGGTGAGACTCAAATAAATAACTGTCTGTCTGTTAAGATGTAATGTTTTTCGCTTTAACTGCCAAAATAACATTATAGGCTTATGCATTGTGTTCGTTCTAAAACATCGAAAAGTATCTACTGGGTATGTAGAATTTTTTTTTTATTATATGTATCCACGTTTGTCTTTAAATCTAAAAAACACGTTCAAAACCAAAAAAAAACAATAGTACTAACACAATGGAAGGGTTTGTATTAACAATCAATAACACAAACGTTCGCCTTCTATAACTTAATTAATACTTCTTTAATTTCAAATGTCTTGAAACTTATTAACTCGTGTACTATTACATGGTTATTCATTTGATAGTTAGGTACGCTTGAATGAAAACGGAAATATAAATCTTATTCCAAAAGATGCAATAACACCCAGACGCTTGACACCAATATTCCTTGGTGTGATTTATATTAGGAATCTTGTAACACGTGTTCAACATTGCGTTATTCAGGCTCAATATCAAATGAGGGGAATTGCTATTTTTTCTATATTAAATGATATATTTGACAGATGTTGCACTAGCCAAGCCTGATTTGATAAAAGAATGAAGAGAAAGGGAAGGGTTAGTTAAGGGTTTAGTAAGCCATCCCGTGTCTCACTGATGTCAGAGGGGCTTGTTTGAATTGTGGGAAAACTAGCGATTAGAAAGCATATTAAGTCGAGCCCTTATACTATAAAAGTAGTACTTCTTTTTTTCCTCACTTTATTTCTTTTTGAAGGTACCATACATATACACAATCAAACATTTTCAACATATATAACATTGCATAGTATCTACCATAACAGTCGACAATCGGGTTTACATGGTATACATTTTCATTTCAACCTAGCAGAAAATGAGAAGAGATTATGCAAAAAGACTGTGGCATGGAGACCAAAATGACATGAATTTTTTTATATCTACATTCTGTAAAAAGCATATGCTTACTAACGTCGTAAGTCTCGAATGACTGATTTAAGACCGTTTATGTGCGGCTTTCTCTTGTGACATTCACATGTATAGATGTAATGTTTGGTAACAATAAAGATCAAATTTAGAACGTCATTTCGCTTTTCCTTGTATCCCAACATAATATGTGTTATGTTAGGTTCTAAATGTATGTCAGTCTTATATTTGATCCATTCACATAAGAGATGCCACAGACTTTCTACATGTAAACAATCGAATGAAATATGCTTTATAGTTACACTTATTTTAGAAGAAGGTATGGATCGTCGACTGAATATGCGTTCTAATCCCTTATACTATAAACATAATACTTTTTTAATAGTATAAGGCCTGGATCGTCGACTTAATATGCTTTCTTATTGCTAGTTGTTCGACAGTACAAGCCCCTGTGACTAATGCAAGTGCTGTCACGGTGCCATGTGCGCTGATCAGTTGACCATTCTCAATTAAAAAAAACTCGTTATATTTATGCATTTTGAATATATAATGCATTTACTTTCTTGAAAATTGTTATAACTTATAACTCATAAGTGATAGTTCTAACCTGAACACGTTGATAGTCTGATTGAACTCAGTTTTACGATTTCCAGTGTGTCCTAGAAATAAATGTTTTTGCCCATGCCAAGATTCATTGACCTTGATCATACATCTTTGGAATTAAGGTCTGGAAACACAATTTTAAGATGTGTTTCCATTGAAACAGCCACAAACAAGTTTAAAACTTGAAAAGGCACAGTGACCAACCATATTTGTTCTATCAAGTTTCATCGAGCTTGGTCTTATTGCCTTGAGTTATGTTTCGGAAACAACAAAATTCTTAGATGCATTTCCAAAGAAACGGCACATTAAAAGATCAAAGAAGCAGTCAACTAACACAAAGACACAATAAAAAATATTCTCTAATTTCTCAAAATATATTGAATAGTTTTGAAGTTTGAGGCCGGTATATAGTTTTCCATCTTCTTGGTTCTAAGTCCAGACTGTTTGCATTCGTAAAAAAAAGATATTCTCAAATCTATTTATATAGCAAAAGGCACATCTAGACTACTTGGTTGAAACCTGTACAAAGTTTCAGCAAAATATATTGAATAGTTTTGAAGTTTAAGGCTGGAATGGAAAAGCCCGGACGCACAGATGGACAGACGGACGGAGCTCATTTCTATATCCCCCGCCAACTTCGTTGTGGCGGGGGATCACTAGGAAGACTTTCCATAAGAGAAGATATACAGTAATCCATCAAACCCAAAGACTTTACACTCTAGCTTTACCAAGGATATACAAGCCATATATAATTTTAACTAGCTGTCCAAATTTGTTCTAACTAATGCCTAGGGAAGCACAATATGTTGATTGTAGGACCGGATACGTCCATGTGCAGCAAGATGACTAATGTTTTTTGACAGGGGTATCAAAGGTAAAGTAAATTTTGCAGATGATACTGCACTTTACTGTACCCTAAGTTCCTGTTCTGTTCCTAAATGGATGTTTGAGAGTTGATAAAAATGAAGTGAGGTGATTTGGGGTTTGACGCTGCTTTCAAGAGTATTTCATTTATATCAAGGCCGCTAGTATTGTAGCAGGGAGAAAGCTGGAAGAGATGATAGAGGGAACACAGATATATACTTGTGTGACAAGGCATTGAAGGCAAAAGTTAGAACTTAGCCCCTCCTGTAGTTCCACTATGTTCACAATCTTCTCAATGAATGACCCCAATCTTTACCACATATGTAACATTCATATCAACTTTAAAGTTTGCAAGTCAAATTGTTTGAGTTATGCTCTGGAAACAATACTAGGCAGGAAGAATTTTAATAGTTTTTGGACATTTTAAAATCTTGTATCCCATAAAAAACCCACAATACCACATTTTGTAACTTCCAAACAAATTTGAAATTCAAAACAAAGTTGACGGTTTGACACTCTTAAAAGGCACATCACAACCGCATCGGTAACATCCAAACCATATAGTTGTCAACTTATCCCCCCCCACCTTGTTTTTTTCCAAATTCTGAATATTTCAACCACGGAGTTGGCTTCTCCACATGTGTTACTTTGATAAAACTATTTGATTGGTACCCGGTATGCTCAATTTGCCAGCTGATTGGACTGAAGGCCAACCAAGGAAAGGTAGTAAAATTATCTGCAAGTAGTGAAACCTCTTATTTTCTTATGTAAAATGTCGCCCTGCAAACTGCAAATATTCAACAACTATTTCTTTCATCACAAAATTTATTACAATTTGTACAACAAATAGATTGGCATTGATTCTTGGATGTCACACCAACAGCATGATCTCATGAAAGTTGGGTATCATCTCTGTTTCCAGAACTGAAAGCTGCCTCAATTATTGGTGAAACATGCAATCCTGCTCCACAGTATGCAACCAAAACAGTTTATCTCAAATTCATAATTTAACCAACACGTCTCTCATATTGTCAATACTTCCATAACCAGTCATGATGTCACATATTATTCTGCAACAACCAGAACTGGTAACTTTCCTTGGATTGATCTGGTCAGCACAAAGCTGTGAGAACTGACCATTTGTATAGGTCATTCATATTTTCATTTATTTTGGCAGTGTGTTGGTTGGATCACTTTATACAGTTGACTCTTTATCTTGATCCTAAATCTGTTCAGGGATTGCTCATCATTTTGTTTGCACTGAACGTCATTTCATGGATATTCATTCACATCAGCATATGTTCACTTGAAATGTTCCTGTTGTGTCTCACATCCCTCCAACTAGCCCATGACACTTTGTATGTGTTCGTAGCCGACCCCAATGAGGTACTTGAAGTTAGAGTTGTGTCTCAACGCCCCCAGATCCTCGCTAGACAGAACCTCCTCCACAGTGGGTAGCACGTCATTCAGGTCAGCTCCTGGAACATCACACAGATATCAATGACAACATGAAAGTAGAAGAAGCAGAGAGGGAACTTGGGGTGAAGCAAGATTTTAATTCAACATTTTTCACTTCACCATGTGTTACCAGATGTTATTAATTAACTATCAATGTTATGGCACGTATAAGTGGCCAAGACCATATGATTTGACAACTGGGACAATACGAGCAATACCAGACAAACTGGGCCAATACGAGATAAACTGGGCCGATATGAGTCTGAGCATACACAGTCGCACATTTGGTGAAAGCCCGAAGCTGTCGCTTCACAACTTTGACCCATGGTATCTGTTCACCAATCTTGTTTATAATTATTATTTCAATATAAATAAGATGTTTAATGTTGTGCAAATCGAATGAAAAGAGGTCAATTGATAAAATTGTCATTAATTAAGTATTTCCGTATTGGCTGAGTTACAGGCTCGGGCCAATACAACGGACCTCGGACCTGTAACTGGGCCAATACAGAAATACAACAATTAATAATACATATATAATATATAATACAGACAAAACTAAGGTCACCGGTTCTCACAGATATTTAACCACAGTTCTAGGATATCAAGAGAACACTACACACCTTCTGTAAACGCCAGATCGATGGTTTTAAAGAACACAGTCTCTCGGATGATGTCCAGCGGATCTCCTCCCGTCGTGTTCATCCAACTGAACAAAACATTCAATTTCCCAATCTCAGTATCAAAAACCAATTCAATGGCGTAACATATTCCAGACAATCGTGGGTAAGCATTCTAGACATCTAGCTTCTTGTTCGTCATTGTGTTCTATATAATAATGAATAATTACACATATTTATAATGTAGCATACTCAAGGCACAAAGCAGCGATAGCAGGAACATTGTCTTTGTATGTAAGCAGCTTTACATACTTTCTTCAATCTATTTACATTACCGGTAGTCCAAAAACAAATAAATTTTGTGCCCAAACCTACTGTTGTACTGGTGAGTAAAATTGCTTATTCTTTGCCGAGGAATTATTAATATTTAATCATTTGAGTTGTAAACATAGTATGACATTGGCCATTAGATAGTATTTTCATCTATTTTCTAAATTGTTAAAAGCATTCAAAATGGACAAAGACAATTTCAAGCATGAGACTACATACTTGTCTCTGAGGATGGATCTACACCAGATGAAGAGTCTCAGGTCGTCTATCTCGCCGCCGTCCGTCGTCTGCAACATATATGTGTACACATTCATCTTTCTATTAACAATGGTTCAGTACAAATCCATGTAACTACCATCACTCTGTGTAAAGTGCAGATCAAAGCAGTGTATCTTTACTTTAAGTGATGTGTGATCCCAGCTCAACATAGGCATTTAGGGTGGATTGATTTACACCCTAGGATTGCACCAAAACCAAACTGTACACACACACCAACCCTTAGTTCAACAGCATTTGTTTCAAGTAAACCACTGCTGGTTTTTGAATGGTGAAATACAAGCTGCAACTAACTCTTAAAGATCTGATGAAATACATTTTTCTCAAGAATGAGAGATGATTACCTCTACGTATATTGTATATCGGAATCAATTGAGCATAAAATCGAGACAATATACACTTGCAATTGATAATTAAGACGATTTTAATTCACCCATTTTAACACTATCGCAATTGGTTCGGCGATTCATTTTGAAAATGCTCACTGAGGCGTGACTGTGATAAGCGACAGACGGGGCCGGCTAGACAGCTACTCCGCCAAGTCACGTTAATTAATTAATGATGATTATCACTGCCGCTAAATGAATTTATGAGGTGTATTACATTGCTAAAAAGACATATTTATGTAATATCTAAACATTCGATATATGGGAATTTAAGTTGGTTTATTGAAGATTTCCTTGTGAAATTAACAATCAAAATGTTGCGAAATTACGTTGAATTATGACTATCGTCGAAAATCAGATTCCTCCTGATACGTCAAAGAAGTCATCCCTTCAAGGGCCACATCCCCGCAGACTTTCATTCTGGTCGCCGGGGCTTAATTAGGCGTTTTTTTTAAAAAGCTGTATATAAGTAATTTATGGACCAATTTCAGAAATTTTAAATCTAGCAATTGTCAAATTGACATCCCATTTTAATGAATCCGATTTGGACCATATGTCATTGCATCTATCCTTTAACTAACTTCTGTTGTATATATATATCGTGTGCAACTCCCTGTCAATCACTTTCTGTACAATATCATAATGTTATCTGGACAGGAATTTTCTTAGTATAAAAACTTGTGCCAAATCCTTTTACCTATAAAATTAATCAAATATGTTTCAATCAAAAGACAGGACAACTATCTACTGCAGATTTATAGGATATCTAACGAGCTTCCCCTTTCATATCAAGTTTATGTCCCGAGTGGAATAATTTTGCTTTGTCATGAGCCTTGGCGAGAGAAAAACCAAAATTATTTCCCGAGGGACATAAACTTGATATGAAAGGGGAACGAGTTATGTATCCTATTTATTACCAACATGTATTTCATACGAGTTATTGTGTTTTAACATATATCTCTGTTGTCCCTATAAAGGAACGGAACACCGGAGTAATATCAACCCTGTCACAGCATCTATAAGCTCATAATATTGCGACGTTAAATATTCACGCTTTTAAAATCAAACCATTCTATAATCCGTGATATTCGGTATGGCGAAACCAGAAACCAGAAACTAGTCATGCTGAAGGAAGCGTACGAAATACAACATCTCCCTGCTTGAGGCCATGAGATGAGAATTATCCGTCCTTTGAATGATGTCATGTCATGGCGGCCGCCATTCGCATGTTTCTCGTCGTCGAAATGTGTAAACAAGCTTAACAACCTCATTAAATTTAACTTTTAGATGAACATCGCCGTTGAAATGGCTTTCCTTTTGATTATGTTTGCCTTGTGAGTATAAATTCACTGTGCACCGTTATGAACACATTATTTTCACCGAGATACTGAGCGTTTGGTGCAATGTCATTCCCAGCGCTGGTAAGATTGAGAGCAAAAACTCTAAACTTTGTGCTTATTAGCTCTGCTCTAGTCATGGTGTATTTGTTAATTATTTATTAAGATCAGTCATTGCGGCGAGTACGAGTTCATGAATTAACTGAACAATGAGAAAAATATCAATTGTAAGTGTTGTCGTAAAATACTTGTAATTTCATGAATAAATTCACGTTCGTTTTATGAATGAATAAAGTAGTCCAGTGTCAAGGTTCATCGTTAGCCAATCAAATTATTTGAACATGTTATGACACATATGTGTTTGTTATGAAACCCCTTTACGAAGGACCACGTGGGTAATAAAAATATGTCAGACCCAGTAGGGATTATACTGCGATATAGGTGATTCACATACCTTATCAATGTACTGCAGTAGATCCAGTAGGGATTATACTGCGATATAGGTGATTCACATACCTTATCAATGTACTGCAGTAGATCTAGTAGGGATTATACTGCGATATAGGCGATTCACATACCTTATCAATGTACTGCAGTAGACCCAGTAGGGATTATACTGCGATATAGGCGATTCACATACCTTATCAATGTACTGCAGTAGATCCAGTAGGGATTATACTGCGATATAGGCGATTCTCATACCTTATCAATGTACTGCAGTAGATCCAGTAGGGATTATACTGCGATATAGGCGATTCACATACCTTATCAATGTACTGCAGTAGATCCAGTAGGGATTATACTGCGATATAGGCGATTCACATACCTTATCAATGTACTGCAGTAGACCCAGTAGGGATTATACTGCGATATAGGCGATTCACATACCTTATCAATGTACTGCAGTAGACCCAGTAGGGATTATACTGCGATATAGGTGATTCACATACCTTATCAATGTACTGCAGTAGACCCAGTAGGGATTATACTGCGATATAGGTGATTCACATACCTTATCAATGTACTGCTGTAGATCCAGTAGGGATTATACTGCGATATAGGCGATTCACATACCTTATCAATGTACTGCAGTAGACCCAGTAGGGATTATACTGCAATATAGGCGATTCACATACCTTATCAATGTACTGCAGTAGACCCAGTAGGGATTATACTGCGATATAGGCGATTCACATACCTTATCAATGTACTGCAGTAGACCCAGTAGGGATTATACTGCGATATAGGCGATTCATATACCTTATCAATGTACTGCAGTAGACCCAGTAGGGATTATACTGCGATATAGGCGATTCACATACCTTATCAATGTACTGCAGTAGATCCAGTAGGGATTATACTGCGATATAGGCGATTCACATACCTTATCAATGTACTGCAGTAGACCCAGTAGGGATTATACTGCGATATAGGTGATTCACATACCTTATCAATGTACTGCAGTAGATCCAGTAGGGATTATACTGCGATATAGGTGATTCACATACCTTATCAATGTACTGCAGTAGACCCAGTAGGGAACTAGGGATTATACTGCGATATAGGCGATTCACATACCTTATCAATGTACTGCAGTAGACCCAGTAGGGATTATACTGCGATATAGGTGATTCACATACCTTATCAATGTACTGCAGTAGATCCAGTAGGGATTATACTGCGATATAGGTGATTCACATACCTTATCAATGTACTGCAGTAGACCCAGTAGGGAACTAGGGATTATACTGCGATATAGGCGATTCACATACCTTATCAATGTACTGCAGTAGACCCAGTAGGGATTATACTGTGATATAGGAGATTCACATACCTTATCAATGTACTGCAGTAGACCCAGTAGGGATTATACTGTGATAAAGGAGATTCACATACCTTATCAATGTACTGCAGTAGATCCAGTAGGGATTATACTGTGATATAGGAGATTCACATACCTTATCAATGTACTGCAGTAGATCCAAGGCCTTCTTGAAGTCGTACTCCGAGGCCATCTTGTTGTTCTCTCCCACATACAGCTGAAGTAAAACACCGATAATGTATCAGCTACAACAGTTGCCAAGTGAACACCCATTACTTGCTAAACGAGGAACATTCTGGGAACAACCCAATGACTAAACCAACATGACACTGCATAATGAGTTGTGATTTAAAAGGAGGGTTCTATAGGGGTGTTTTTTTGTGGAAACGAAATTCGAGAGGATATTCCACATATACACATATATGTTATTAATACAAGTTTAAAACACAGTCAAATTGAAAGATAGTAATGAAGGTAATATTTTGATGACTTTACATTTCACAACTTAATAAATGCAAGCATGCATTTGTTGAAAAATAAAACAATGAGAATTGAAGCCATTCATCTGCGCTGCGAGTGGGGAAAAGTTTGCTACGGCATAACAGCAAATTGTTTATTAGTTTTATTACATGTTAGGTGTTACTATGTGGACATTCTATCAGTGTATTTATATTTTTTATTAAAAATTGTAAAATTAGGTACAATATTGCATGTTTTCATTTCACGTAATGTACAAAATCCAAGATGGTGGATTTTGCCGACAGAACGGCCCCTTTAAACAATGATTTTAATTAAGTAATACAACAGGTATGCTATTGAAAACTGTTATAAATGTAATCATGACCTTGATTTTGGAAGATTGCTGTATGAATAAGGTAAATATATCATACCATAGTTTCTAAAACTGACCTGAATAAGTTCTGGTGGGGACATAACGCCCATGTTGGAAGGATCCAAACCCAGCATCTGAATGAATACAGGACAAACCATTGAGGGTGAGAACTGAAAATCTAATACTAACACCATACAAAACTAAAGCGCATTCAGTAAATTGTAAACAGTGGAGTTGAGACAATCATATTGTGCTATCCTTAGAAATGTCAGGTTCGAGAGCTTCTAGTTTTGGGATGTTTTCTGTAAATAGAGCACAAACATAACACCTCTTATGCAGGATGAAAGCATTAGGGCTGTAACAATTCATCGATACCTACGATACAATCACAGCTTGGGAAATCGTGATTATTGTATCGTGAGCTTCCTGTATCGTGATACACTAAAAATAGATTTCGATTACTTAAAAATAGAGCCATGGGCTCTGTAGCTCATCAGGGTTTCATTGATTTACTATCTAAAGTTGAATATTTAAATTATTTAAGTTATTGTTTACAAGCAAAAGATAGGTTCTTAGATCATGACCACTGTGACCCCATATGGGGTCACGGGGTCACATAATCTACAATTTAGAATCCCCATTGGCCAAGGAGTCTGCACACAACTTTTCAGCTCTCTAGACCTTTTGGAACTGGAGAAGAAGATGAAAATGGGTTTTTAAGGATGTGACCCCGGTGACCCCATATGGGGTCGCGGGGTCACGAAATCTACAATTTAGAATCCCCATTGGCCAAGGAGTCTGCACACAACTTTTCAGCTCTTTAGACCTTTTGGAACTGGAGAAGAAGATGAAAATAAGTTTTTAAGGATGTGACCCCGGTGACCCCATTTGGGGTGACGGAGTCACATAATCTACAATTTAGAATCCCCATTGGCCAAGGAGTCTGCACACAACTTTTCAGCTCTCTAGACCTTTTGGAACTGGAGAAGAAGATGAAAATGGGTTTTTAAGGATGTGACCCCGGTGACCCCATTTGGGGTCACGGAGTCATGAAATCTACAATTTAGAATCCCCATTGGCCAAGGAGTCTGCAAATACCTTTTCAGCTCTCTAGACCTTTTGGAACTGGAGAAGAAGATGAAAATAGGTTTTTAAGAATGTGACCCCTGTGACCCCATTTGGGGTCATGGGGTCATGTAATCTACAATTTAGAATCCCCATTGGCCAAGGAGTCTGCACACAACTTTTCAGCTCTCTAGACCTTTTGGAACTGGAGAAGAAGATGAAAATGGGTTTTTAAGGATGTGACCCCGGTGACCCCATTTGGGGTCACGGAGTCGCGAAATCTACAATTTAGAATCCCCATTGGTCAAGGAGTCTGCAAAAAAAATTTCAGCTCTCTAGAATTTTGGGAACTTGAGAAGAAGATGAAAATAATTTTTAAGGATGTTACCCCGGTGACCTCATTTGGGGTCACGGGGTCACAAAATCTACAATTTAGAATCCCCATTGGCCAAGGAGTATGCACACAACTTTTCAGCTCTCAAGACCTTTTGGAACTGGAGAAGAAGATGAAAATAAGTCTTTAAGGATGTGACCCCGGTGACCCCATTTGGGGTCAGGGAGTCACGAAATCTACAATTTAGAATCCCCATTGGCCAAAGAGTCTGCACACAACTTTTCAGCTCTCTAGACCTTTTGGAACTGAAGAAGAAGATGAAAATAGGTTTTTAAGGATGTGACCCCTGTGACCCCATTTGGGGTCATGGGGTCACGAAATCTACAATTTAGAATCCCCATTGGCCAAGGAGTCTGCACATCAAATTTCAGCTCTGTGGAGTCATTGGTTCTGGAGAAGAAGTCGAAAAAGCGAAAAGTTTACGGATGGACGGATGGACGGATTGACGGATGGACGGATGGACGGATGGACGGATGGACGGATGGACGGACGCCGGACACCATGCCATGCCATAAGCCCATCGGGCCTTTCAGGCCTGATGAGCTAAAAATGAAAAGAAAAACTAAGTGAACACTATAAAACCATCTAGTGTTGTGCAGTAACAGTAACTACAGTAAGCATGAAGCAATCTGATTCATAAATAACTGTTTTTAGAGAAAAAAAATATTTTAGTTTTCGATTTGTCGATCATCTCATAACACAAAATTTCAACCATCTTGAAAATTTCACACAATATGCATGAAGTTATACTTTATGTATAGTGCTACATTCTGTATCGCCTGTCTGTATTGTAATACATATCGTATCTTGAGATTTCCCATGATACTCAGCCCTAGAAAGCATGTCTGATGATGAGTACAATACATGAAGTGATACCCGTGTTCACCATCTTTAGAACTTTGTTAGATATCAAATGATTAGAACTCTTTATTACCTCCAGTACATCAGGCGGAAGCTGCTCTTGATGAAGAAGCAGATTTAGTTCATCGTTGATACCTGCAAGCAGAAAAACATGAAAACATCTTATCACTTCAACATTTCTCATCCAAACATTTGTCCATGCATTTGAGTGAAGTATTAACATTTTGGAGAGGAATTATATTTTTAATAAAATAACAGTAAAAAAATAGAGCCATGGCCTCTGTAGCTCATCAGGAGATAATAAGTGGGGTATGTTATGGAGTGGACTTTATAGCAATGGTCAGATAATGGAATGTAGTAATAAGAATCTAGGAAGTGAAACGATTAAAGCAGTTTAAAAATATTTTGTTACCATAACTTTGCCAATCTGCTATATATATGTGTTGAAAGAGCAACACAAAGCTTGGAAATAAATTGCTGGTATCAAACATATAATAATGTGGTGGAGAGATCATACTATTTTTTAAGATCGTACACACATTATATAATAATGAATATACCGGGTACAATTCTTTGCATACAATTCACCACTGTAAGCTATTGCAATAATGGCCTGGGGCTGTAGAAGAAAATGAAAAAAACCTTTTTAGGTCATGACCCCTGCTAATTATTATCAAAATTGGTTACACATAAATCAACATTCGTTATGAATATCATACACCTTTGCATTATATTGTTTTAATTCTTAATTGTATTATGGCAATACCAACATTTATTACATAATGAATAGGAACCTCAGTTTTTGAAAATCCCATTTCTCATAGGCTCCATTTCAATACTTAATAAATTGGTGAATTTTTTTTAGTAAATTCTTTTTCACCATTTCTTATAGGCTCCTTTTCAATATTTGATAAAATGGTGATATTCTATGAATAAATTCTTTTTTTAGAGTCAGTGGAAGACTAAAGCAGTCTCACGCACAGTCTATGATAACACAGTGCTGCACAGAAGTTTGAAGTAACCTGAAACCTCTGTGTAACTATCAGTTTTCATTCTTCTGCCAGGAAGAGGTCAACACAATGCAATTACATAACATGCAGACACTGGACTCACAGCCAGTAAAATTTATCTGTTAGATGCAGTTTTTCCTACAATTAATTATTTTTCTGTACTGGAGAAGATGATGAAAATAGGTGTGATGTCACAATCTCATATAGCTACTTCTTTTATAGTCCTATGTTATCACCAGTCATCACTAGTCATATTCATTTCACATATCTCATGTAAAATGAAACAATTTAATTCCTCTTCAAGTTATTCCTTCAAAGGGTATTCAATAGTTCTCATTTCAAATAGATTCACATTAAACATGTCCATGATGTAGACATCTATCTCATTTCTTGTTCCTATTGAATAAAATTAACTGCAAAGTTAATAGAAAACTAAATCAGTTATAAAGTATAAAATATGATATAAATAAGGTATACCAAATTGACTCGTACTGGAAATTCTCATTAATTAATTAATTAATTCTCCAAATAATTACACAATATCATGAGATATTAAAAAACTCCATTATTTACTCTTAAATTACAAAGAACATAATATTAGATTTAATAAAAGATTCTGTATTAAGTCTTTAGAATACTTTTAGACTTGTGTACCTTTATCAGCAAATTCACTTACAAAATACAATAATTACTCATATGTGAAATGTGAGACAAAGATAAAATATGACTTATAATTTTTGTTAGACCTCCAATTCTAAGTTTTTAATTCTAAATATCTCTTTTTCATCAGACATATTATATTCTCAAAGCACATGTTAGAACTCTCACATCAGAAAGATGAAATGCCTTTAACTCAGCTGTTTTCTTTAAAATTACCTCCCTTACCTACTTACTGATTGAAGTGCACATATAATCTCAGAAAGATGCTGTAAACTGAATTAGGCTTTTAGGTTATGATCCCTGTGACCCATATTTGGGGTCACAGACTCACCAAATTTACAATTTAGAATCCCTTACAGCCAAGGAGTCTGTACATAAAATTTCAGCTCGCTAGAGCCATTGGGACTGGAGATGAAGATGAAAATAGCATTTTAGGTCATTGCCTCTGTGACCCAATATTTGGGGTCTCACTGTCACCAAATTTACAATTTAGAATCCCCTTCAGTCAAGGAGTATGTACATAAAATTTCAGCTCTCTACGTTCATTGGGACTGGAGAAGAAGATGAAAATAGTTTAGGTAATGACCCCTGTGAGCCACACTTGGGGTCACAGGGTCACCAAATCTACAATTTAGAATCCCTTTCAGCCAAGGAGTCTGTACATAAAATTTCAGCTCTCTGGAGTCATTGGTTCTGGAGAAGAAGATGAAAATAGCTTTTAAGGTTATGACCCCTGTGACCCACATTTGGGGTCACAGGGTCACCAAATTTACAATTTAGTATCCCCTTCAGCCAAGGAGTCTGTACATTAAATTTCAGCTCTCTGGAGTCATTGGTTCTGGAGAAGAAGTCGAAAAAGCGAAAAGTTTACGGACGGACGGACGGACGGATGGACGGACGCCATCCCATGCCATAAGCCCATCGGGCCTTTCAGGCCAGATGAGCTAATTAATAAATTACTAAAAAATAAACATTTGGACCACCCTAAGTGGGCCCAAACCCTGGCGGTTGCTAGGCACGCCAGGGGCAGGTAACTCTCATCTCACCACTTATAAATCTGTCATTTCATGAAGCAAGACGTGTTGATTTCTCAGTTGTAAGAACATTTTGTGACCTCATTTCTTTCAATGAAAGATCTGGTTTAAAATCACATTCACTTCACTAAAATTGCAGTTATTACTAATGCCAGAAGACACATATAAAACATCTGACAATTGTCTAAAATTGATTATCAGAGACTTCCTCCTACCCTCAACATTGTTCTCCAACTCTGGGTCCGGATCGTCAGCAGCAAGGGCCGACAGTTTACTCAGGCTGAGAAGAGTCTGTAACATGAGCAGTTGGATTCAAAACACGAGCAGTTGGATTCACAACACAACACGAGTAGTTGGATTCACAACACAATACGAGCAAATGGATTCACAACACAATACGAGCAGTTGGATTCACAACATGAGCAGTTTGATTCACAACACAATACAAGCAGTTTGATTCACAACACTATACGAGCAGTTTGATTCACAACACGGGCACTTTGATTCACAACACAATACAAGCAGTTTGATTCACAACACAATACAAGCAGTTTGATTCACAACACAATACAAGCACTTTGATTCACAACACAATACAAGCAGTTGGATTCACAACACAATACAAGCAGACTAAGCAGTTGGATTCACAACACAATACTAGCAGTTGGATTCACAACACAATACAAGCAGTTTGATTCACAACACGGGCACTTTGATTCACAACACAATACAAGCAGTTTGATTCACAACACAATACAAGCAGTTTGATTCACAACATGGGCACTTTGATTCACAACACAATACAAGCAGTTTGATTCACAACACAATACAAGCAGTTTGATTCACAACACGGGCACTTTGATTCACAACACAATACAAGCAGTTTGATTCACAACACAATACAAGCAGTTTCATTCACAACACGGTCACTTTGATTCACAACACAATACGAGCAGTTTGATTCACAACACAATACAAGCAGTTGGATTCACAACACAATACAAGCAGTTTGATTCACAACATGGGCACTTTGATTCACAACACAATACAAGCAGTTGGATTCACAACACAATACAAGCAGTTTGATTCACAACATGGGCACTTTGATTCACAACACAATACAAGCAGTTTGATTCACAACACAATACAAGCAGTTTGATTCACAACATGGGCACTTTGATTCACAACACAATACAAGCAGTTGGATTCACAACACAATACAAGCAGTTTGATTCACAACATGGGCACTTTGATTCACAACACAATACAAGCAGTTGGATTCACAACACAATACAAGCAGTTGGATTCACAACACGGGCACTTTGATTCACAACACAATACAAGCAGTTGGATTCACAACACAATACAAGCAGTTGGATTCACAACACAATACAAGCAGTTGGATTCACAACACAATACAAGCAGTTTGATTCACAACATGGGCACTTTGATTCACAACACAATACAAGCAGTTTGATTCACAACACAATACAAGCAGTTTGATTCACAACACAATACAAGCAGTTGGATTCACAACATGGGCACTTTGATTCACAACACAATACAAGCAGTTTGATTCACAACACAATACAAGCAGTTTGATTCACAACACGGGCACTTTGATTCACAACACAATACAAGCAGTTTGATTCACAACACAATACAAGCAGTTTGATTCACAACATGGGCAGTTTGATTCATAACACAATACAAGCAGTTGGATTCACAACACAATACTAGCATTGATTCACAACACAATACTAGCTAGTGATGCACAAAACAATACTCAAACTTATTATCAATAAATAATCTATATACGGCTAAAAGGGAAATAATTAGCTAAATGGGAACTAATAGGTGTTGTGTGGCTCTGAAGCTGATTAAACTCAGCATTCTAAAGTTTTGAGTTGTGGACGTCCTGTCTACTTTTGGGGTCTAGTTACCAAATTTACGATGTCTAACATGTATAACATTACAGTTCTCTAAATAAGGATTCTAGAAAAGGGAGTCAAATATGAAAAACAAATTGACGGATAGAAAGTGGGTCCCTTGCAATGATAGAGGCCAAATACTTGAAAGTTTGCAAATGTATGTTGAAACAAGTATTGAAATAAAACAAATTCTACTGTGTTCACATCAGATGATAATGTTCAGTTACCTTTTTCTTAGCGAGGAAGGCTGTTTCAGTTTGAGCAAGTTCATACAGGGTCTCATGGGCCTGAAAGAAACTTGAAAATGTTACTATACAAACTGGCAAGGAATAAACTTCAACGTCATTGTAATGGTATGTATTTCTTGATTGAGAAACAAAATCTTACTTGATGGCAAACCACATTTTCAAAGTTACATCGAAGAAGGTAGGGTACATCGTTTTCTGTTTGTAAAAGATATGCCGACTGTTTGTTTACATCATAATACAGAGATTAGCCTAGCATTAGACTTTCTTTCATCAGATGAATTCATCCAGCGTACCATACCATACCATATAGCCTAGATATGTAGTAGGTAGCTGTTCTTGATAGTATTCATATGTTATATGTAGTAAAGTCTTCATGATAAATACATTTTTGTGTATACTCTCTTAAAGAATATCTAGTGTCATATTTATCTAGAGTGAGTGAGTTATTGTTTAACGCCGCTTCGGCAGTATTGCAGCCATTAGCGGCGAGGATATTTATGAAGAAGTGAGAGATGAGAATGCACGTACATTGTTAAAGTTGTTGGTGCTGATATGATGGAGCCAGCTGAGGTACTTGGTGTTGTCTGATTCAAGGAATCTACTCAGGTCTGTGTCGCTACCGATCGGCTGGGAGAGAAGACGACCTCGCTTACCTGGACAATGAGAGTGAGCGAGTGAGTGAGTGAGTGAGTTATTGTTTAACGCCGCTTCGGCAGTATCACAGCCATTAGCGGCAAGTGGATAATGATATATCAGGAGAGCTTATTTAGCATTTAAGCTACTATCGAGAATACCTTGTCTTCATTATTTTGTTAACTCATTGTGGAAAAATAGTGAAAATGAACTAACAGGGGGTAAGCCCTGTCCATGTTAAACCGGAAGTTAGCAGTCGTCAACAACCATTTTCTCATCAGACAGTAGTTTTTCAACTGAACATTTTCCATTGAATGATGTTAACAATACCAACATGTTTCAACTCTTGAATAGCTATAGTTTACAATCGCTACATCTTTAGAACATGACATGTAATATATAATGTAGAATTTTAACATTTTGGAACAAATCAATCGACGTCAGAGAGAAAAACCGCGAAAAGGCCACTTCCTACATGAGCCACTGTATTAATGCTCTCAATTATACTGAAGAATTGCACCCGCACCGTATAAATGGCACTTCTATATATGAAACTGCTTTATCAATCAATTAAAGCCTTGCAGGATTTGAAGGACCGAGTTGCATGAAATTACACTCAGGACCACATGAATAAATGGACATCATGCAGTTTTAGAAAGAAGAAGAGAATACTATGATTTTAACTTTTAGTAAAATAATTCTTTAAAGTGGAGTCCTATTTTGTAAGTTTTTAAAACAAGATTTACCACATACCCTCTTTCATGTACCAGTTGAACAGAAAAGTGGAGAACCCCTGAAAAATATAAAACAACATTCTCATGGAACTTCAAAGATCTAAAAGTGAAAATGTATGGTTTCAATTCTGTGACTAATATGTTATCACTTGAACATTAGTTAACTGAAATATATAAATCCTGCACTCTAATTTAATTAATCAGATCAATGTAAATTAAAAATGTCAACAAGAATAGAAATAGACAAAATGATGAAGTACAAGGGGGGGTTCAATAAGTGTTGCAAGCGGGGCATTGGTGTTTACATAAACAGTGTCAGCTTATAGCAGGTGTTACTATAGTCAAAACATAACATTGACACATGTCAAAACAATTTCTAGACATAACAATTATTTAGATATAATATCTGCGCTGACCTAGGGGTCTCCATAATCATGGATTCTCTCAAACATGAACAACGCGCTGTGATCAAGTTCCTTACTAAAGAGGGATGCAAAGCTACAGAAATACATAATCGTATGTGTAATGTGATGGGTAAGGATGCTCCTAACTTTTCAACAGTTTGTCGCTGGTCTCTTCAGTTCAAGCGGGGCAGGGAGTCCTTAGACGATGACCCACGGTCAGGCAGGCCATCTGAAGTCACCCGAACGGAAGTTATTGCCGCTATCAAAAGACGAATTTTAGCTGACCGCCGTGTTAAAGTTTCTGAACTGTCTTTGGAATTCCAGATATCAGTTGGAAGTGTTGAAAAAATAATTCATGACCATCTTGGTATGTCAAAGGTATCTGCAAGATGGGTACCCAGAAACCTCACAGCACAAGATCGCCAGAAAAGAACCGAAAGTTGCATGGAGCTCCTGAATCGGTTTAATGCGGATGAAGCCAGGTTTTTGTCTCGTCTGGTGACAGGTAACGAAACCTGGATCCACCACTGGGACCCGGAAACTAAACTGGAATCCAAGCAATGGAAGCACCCGAGTTCACCGCCTCCCCTGAAGTTTCGCACTCAACCATCAGCTGGCAAGGTTATGGCTACAATCTTTTGGGATGCAAAAGGCATATTATTAATTGATTACTTGCCAACCAAAACTACAATGAATGGTCAATATTATGCCAACCTAATGCAAGAATTGCGAAAGACAATTTGACAGAAACGCCGTGGAATGTTGACACGTGGTGTTCTGATTTTGCATGACAACGCTCCAGTCCACAAGTCAAGAGTTGCACAGGCCGCTATACTTGATTGCGGATTCGAACAGCTTAACCACTCACCCTACAGCCCAGACCTAGCCCCCAGTGACTACTTCCTGTTCAGAAACCTGAAATCCGAACGTGGAAGGCACTTCCGGGATGACGAAGACGTCAAAGCTGCCACAGAGGCGTGGTTAGGGGGGCAAACGGAAGACTTCTACAAAAGCGGCATCAAAAGTCTTAAAGAGAAATGGAATAAGTGTATTGAGGTGAAGGGTAACTATATTGAAAAATAAAAGTAAAAAATTGACTACGCGAGTTGGTTTTATATTGAAGTTGCAACACTTATTGAACGCCCCTCGTATGTTGCTAAATAGTAAGACACAACATTCTGGCATCTTCTTTGAGTGGGATCTTGGAACATTGAAGGTAAATATGCGATAATTATTTATCACTGAAAATAACTTGTGATATAAAGTATTATTAATTCAAGCAATGAAAGAACCTTTGGAGACACCGATCTCTCTGAATCATAAGGCCCCATAAAGACACTAATCTCTATGAATCATTATAAATTCTTGTCCACATGCAACGTTCCTGGCTCATAAAGCACTTCGACTCACCTGGTCTGCGAACTGTGACTCACCTGGTCCGCGAACTGTGACTCACCTGGTCTGTGAACTGTGACTCACCTGGTCCGTGAACTGTGACTCACCTGGTCCGTGAACTGTGACTCACCTGGTCCGTGAACTGTGACTCACCTGGTCTGCGAACTGTGACTCTCCTGGTCTGCGAACTGTGACTCACCTGGTCTGCGAACTGTGCGGTGTAGCGCTGGAGTCTCTCCTGGTTCTGGGTCACTTCACAGATCTTCACAAGGTTCTCGAAGTCAAAATACTTCTCTGCCAGCGTCGCGGCCCTCTCGTACTGCTCATGGTCCACTGTAGAGGTAAGACAGTTGATTACATTGATTCCTGTTTCTCTAGATCTATCACATGTCAATGGGTTATCATTGACATGTTTGTGAAGGCTAAGCTTGTTAATAAAACAATGTTGTTTAGGAAATTTCTAGTTTGCCTTTTGTCAATATGGTAGCTTCTGTACAGTGAAATCAACTTCCTACATTACAACAGCACTGATTGAGTAGAGAATAATCGCTGTCAAACTGCATTATGTATAATGAGGAGTGTCCAGGAGTTTATGTAAAGACTAAATTGTACAATGGTATTATTCATGACAAAATTCTCAAATATACACAAAGCTAGTAAGACGTACTGAGGGGCGAGATGAGTTTGTGTCGTTCCTGCTCGTACTTCTGGTGGAGCTGAGTGTACTGGTCCTGTTTGGCGGGCGAGTGTTGCAGTGAGACCAGCTGACTCTTGTAACCGTCTAGGAGGATGTCCGCCAGACCCAACAGCTGCTGGAACAACACCCCCTGACTCTCGATGTCTCGTGCTTCCGGAACTGCACTCTCAATTGTCGTCATGTACTGTGGACAGGATGGGGTGGGATATGAAAGTTGAGGAAGTTACGAAGGTTACACTTTCTCATGGAAATTTCCTCTATGATACGTTTTAAAAAAATAATTGAATTATTCAAATATCAACTAACAATCTTGAACAGTATTACATAACAAGAGGACAAACTTGAATATTTCATGCTTAATCAATGCGAGACTAGGGAAGTATATTACCAACCTGCTTAGTGAGAAGAGTACGGACACCTCGACTTCCCCCGGCGGAGGTCCAGGGGATGTACTCCTGCTCCCCCGTCTCCTCGCCCTGGAACTCACTCGCCTTCGTCTGGCGGTACTGCAGCGCACTGTGCAGCATACCCTACAACACACCACAGGAAGCAAGGGTGTGAGCAGGTTCTCCATCAAGGTACATCATTACTAGAGAGTCAGAGATAACTTAGAACATATGACTAAATGTTTGGAAGGATGTCAAAGTACTCAATGCCACTATTACTTCTAACAGTGGGGGGGGGACTTGATTTGCCAGCCGGGCTATCGCCCGGGTCGCCCGTTTTCGCCTGCAACCCGGTTGTGAAGCAGCGATGCACTTGATTTAGGTGGGCAGGTGTTCAATATCGCCCGCCGGGGTAGCCAAGTTGACCAGGATGTGGGCGATAATGGCGGCATACAGACCAAACTCGTTTTTGCAAATTTGAAATTATTGTATATCTTTCCATTTAAACATTTCCAAGACAATTATTTATAAGAGTACTGAAGGGAAAGACTAATGTAGCTAACATTTCTAGCAGAAGTAAAAATATTGTTCATTGTTGTCGAGATATCGTTGTCATTGTCGCAAACACTTAAGAAAAGTTTGATTGTTAGTTGAAGGGCAACTAAGTAGGCTCTGATGGTTGCCATAGCAATAACCCGAATCAACTTGATTTGGTTCGTCTGCTCGGATCACCCGGATAGCCCAGTCACGTGACCAGGCTATAGCCGGCTATGCCCGGGACAGTGCAAATCAAGTGCCCCCAGTCACTTAGCTTTTTAACTTGATGCTAATAACTTATTTCAGTAGCATTTCATAAGTTGGAAGTCAAATAAGGACAAGCATATATCCATATACCTGTCCTTATACAATGCTAATAGTTACCTAAAGATTCTTCTGTGGTATTTGGACCACTGTTTTGTAACATTGTCTTTATTTTCCCTTAGTATTTAAACATGCACATAATGAACCGGAACTAATTTAGAAATAATATATTTTATTAAATTTATAGATACTATTACATTTATTTCAATCAATATATGAATCAACGTTTAGTATAGAATATTTTTCTTGTCCGAAATAAAGTTTTCCTTACCCTGGGAATAGTAATTTTTAATTCTTGTTGACAAGTGTACGTACCTCGAGAATGCCATTTATAGAAGTGACAATGATGACGCTCTGTTTGGGAGAGAGATCGGAGGAGAGGGTCTCGTCTTCATAGTCTAGCAGTGCGCTCACAATCTCATGTACTCGCGACACCTGCAACACACATCTCATACATTATGATACCATAACATAAGCAAAACTTTATGCGGGATTAGAACCCAAGAACTTTTGCTGTGAGGCAAATTGCATTCAACAATGATCATTCCTTGACCTTTGTTAAAACTAACTCTTCTCTCTATAACAGACATCTTGAGGTTAATGACCTGCAAGTATGTTAGGGTCTCTCATAGCACATCTTCCCACGGCAAGGTGAAAACGTATAGAAATAAATTCTATGCATTTTTTACCTTGCCCTCAACAGCCCAGATAACAGTGTAACGAAGCAGCGACATCTATTGTGATCACGAGTTATGCCCCTTACCAGCTGCTTACATACAGCCAATGAAATCACCGTTTACATTCGGTACTGCAGAAGCGATAATTCTAAAATTGTTATTTTTAGAAACATACGTTGGGTAAACGTTTCTTCTTGTACATTGCAATACTCGTCGTTTAGTACTTAAATACATGAACATATATCATCATAAACATGCTTATTAAATAAGAAGACCAAATGCGAGCCAGGAAGTGTTATTAGTTGATTGTTAAGTTTATAACGGAGACATATGTAGTTCATATGCAAATGAGAAATACCCACGTTCAAACAAAGTTAAAAGATTTGAATACAAATCGTCGCATTGAATAAGAATATTTCAATTAGTATAACGTGCTAACTGTAACATTTATAAATAAGAGTTATTAAGAGTTATAGGCACAGTTTATCAAGCAAGAAATCAAATCACAGTTTTTAAAAACGTTATACAACCTGTATTTTCGGTATGTAGTTCAGTATTAAATAATTGAGATTGTTAAATCGAAATACCATGATGCCACACGCGTTATTTTGTATTTTGTAAAAAAAAAGATTAGTTTCATTCAAACTTAACACTTGATTTGTTCGATTTCGGAGTGAATAACATGTGCTAGTTATTTTTTTATAGCTTATATGACTTTTTAAAAACTATGACAACCAACTAAATTGAATCACTCAACGTACTTCCAGCTGCAATGTTGTGAAATTAACAAATGATATCTGATAACATGCGCAAAATCATACGCGAAATTTATGAATATATCCAGTTTGGCAGTTATCAAACAGTAACATCGTAACAGTGGGTCCACTCCATGTGCCAACTTTATGGCTTTTGAAGCTGTCCGCTTCGACGTTTTGATTATCGATTACAGGTTTATGAAAGCGAATTGTAATTATTTTATTGCATCAATTGAAAGTTTATACAAGTCCGGGACTGATCAAAATACTGTCAAAAAGTGTGCTACAGTTTGCGACCCAAAATAAGCGGAGAAATTGGACAAATTAGAAAAAGTGTTTTCCAGTCTAAATATAGAAGTTCATATTGCAAGCTTTCTTCTGATTGGCCTATCGGATTAGCCTGCAGTACGCTAAAATCTTAGCGCAGAAAAAGCGGGCCGTGAGGTCAAGGGCGGAGGGAGATGATTTGAAAATATTCTCGTTACGCCCGTGACGTTGTGAAGATGCTCATAGCAATGGAATAGAAAGTTTGACAAAAGAATCTCTTCAAGTACAAAACTCACCTCTCTGTAGAAGACATCTTGAGGTGAGAGACCCGCTGGTATGTTCATATCTCTCATAGACTCTAACACTCGTCGGATGCAGTTGTCCATTATACCAGTTTGACTGTAAGATAGTCAGTGTTCCAAAATGAATTGATGAACATTTCAATAAAAGTTACAATCTGGATAAATGAATCTGGGTCAGGTAAACTGCGATGTTTTTAACAATTTAAATAACAAGTATTGACAAGGCTATGAAACAGAAAGAAATATTGTAGTTTTGATATTACATGTGTAATGTGAAGAAGATGTGGGAGGCCATTAAACGTTATCTGCAGTTCGAACATGTAAGTGGATCCCACCAATACACCTCAACAGCAAATAAGACACAAAACACATCCCCAAGTTTCTACACATGGATGGTTGACTCCTAAACAATAACTTTCGTTCCACACTTAGCGTTGGCTTGGTGTAAATATGTTATGATGACTACCATTCCACACCCGGTCAGATAAAAACATGCATTAAGGTGTGTAAATGGTGTGAATTGCCTAACTAGATAAGAATAAATATATGTCTGTGATTTTTGTCACAAGTAAAAAGCTTTTATTATTCTGACAGTAATCGGGATGAAGGTGAGAATCACCTACTCTGTGTGAATCTCTCTGATGCCGACAGCTGCTTCAACCTTCTCTGCATGTTCACACAGCAACAGTCGAGTGGACATCAGTGTGTCTCGTACAGCCACCGCTTTCAGCTAGAACAAAACAGATTTTCAAGAATATGTTATATTGAGCACACAAATATGATGATGTTCTTATGCTCTGGACTAACAGGAAGATTTTAACAAGAGTCATCAGAAGATGACATATCCCACCGGTCCCACATAATTTGTTTCTATGAAAACAATAAAAAAAATGAATTCAGAAATCTAAAAATGTCAAAAGGCACCACCTCAGTAGGTGGGTAATACACATAGGAAGTTTCAGAAAGATATCATGAACGGTTTTCGAGTTCTGCTCCGGAAACGAAATGATTACGGACGGACTGACGGACGGACAGACAGACGGACGGACGGGGGGATGACTAAATCCTACGGTATTACATACCGGTGGGATAAAGAAAGGCTCATGAAATGAAGACCATCACAAACTTGATATCTGACTCCAAAGATGGGGGTTGCTTGACTTCTACTGAGCGCAACAAATATAAACATTGTAGCAAATGTTTATTATTAAGGAGCATTAGTAAAGCGATTCTCATGGAGCGACTCCCGGAGACAACTTGACTCGCAGATCGCAGTCACTGCTAGCTAACTGAGAGACGGTCGTGATTAGAACTTAACTTCAATGTCCGGGATCCGGTATGAAACACCTAGGAATTGCTTATAGACCTCCCAGACGATTCTGGGAGCCGCAGGTTAAGGGTTAAGAAAGTATCTGGATGAATTCAAAGAAATTAAGGTGAAGTGTTTGATGGAAGCGAGAAAGTATGTGACTGAATAGTTATGGCAAAGTGTTTGATGAGCAAGGAAGCATGTGACTGACGGACTGACGGACTGACGGACTGACGTACCCTGTCCCAGAGGCCAAGTTTCTTGAGGAAGCTGATGAGATAGTCATGAGCCTTCTCCTTATCCTTCAGCTGCTGCTGTATGATCAGAGACGTTGTGCTGATGGACGAGTCTGCGAACATGAAACACAGATGTTGTAAAATAATTACATTGAAATGACAACCATTGAACGGCCTGAAATCTTGTAAATTTAGCTCCGAGGTGGCAAATTACAATATTTTTTTCCTCAATTTTGCCACTGAAATTAAGGAACAATTTCTGAATACTTTTCAAACTTTTATAATATACCCCCGGTACTGATATTCGCTATAATTATATGGTTCAAGAAGAGGAATTTGGTCCCTTTATATATTAGAAAAGTGATTTCATTTATATTTATAGTGTTAACTGACTAAATATTCAAGGATATTTCTTAAGTGGTCAATCAGGGTAGTGAAATGATTAAAAACCTCATCTTCACTCGAAATTACCTTTTTTTCTTTTAAGTAAACACTTAAATATTAAGAATGCAAATAGTTGAATTAAAAAAATCACTTTTTTTAAAATTTCAATGTTTTACTTGTGAACAAATGTGCATGTACACGTATAATCCTGCAAACACCTATCAAGCAAGTATTATCAAAGATGTGTATACATACCAGTGCGGAGAGTTTCCGCCCAGCGAGGGTCGGACGTGGGGTAGTCGTCGATGAGGTCACGACTCAGTCCAGTGACCAGCTTGTCCAGCTCTGTGCTCACCTCGTCTCCCGTCTCCGTCCGCGGGAACAACTCGCCTACAAGTCTCTCTGCTTCCGGCTGCAGTACAGGATTCATATTGTCACAACAATATATATTTTGACATAAAGTTACTTTAAATTATCCAACTTCCACTGCATGATCTAACTTTCACCAGTTTCACATCTATTAGGATAACAGTGGCTAATCCAAGACTATTCTCTTTATTAACGAGTTGTAAATCGGTTTGTCACAACGGTTTGATACTAGTTAACTCAACTGTTAAAGTGTACAACTCAAACATGTATATTGTGATGTATCAAATCAAATTGTATAATTCTGAGATATGATGATAGTATAGTATCCTATTCTATATCACCCCTCCGTGTTACTGAGTATGTATTCCAATGATGTCTACTGACCAGGTTCCCATTGAGAGAGTTGATGAAAGCTGCCTTCAGTCTGGCCGACTTGTCCTCGCTAACACTCATCTCCGCTATCTGAGGTCGGCTCGTCGCCAGCGTCGACTGTAACAAAAACAAAGAGATCACATTAGTTTTCACTTTAGTGGTGTGATGGATACTTGACTTTATTAAGAAGTCAAATAATAAGATTTGACAAGGGTAAGAAAGAAATATTGTGGTTTCAATTTTACATTGGTAAAGTGAAGAACATGTGGGAGACCATTAAACGTTTAGTTTTCTATAAAAGTAGTCAAATATTGTGTTTAATATTCTGAAACTCTTGTGAAGTCAATTAGATCACGATAAATACAAACTGTAATGTAAATAATTATATGTATTACCACTTCGGATCTTGACAAAGCTTCTTGTGCAGATTCCTCCAAAATACTGAAAATGTATAAAACCTACCTGTAAAGCATTCATATATGCATATTTAATTAAAACAGTAAAATAATCACATTTAAATTTTTTTTTAAATGTTTTGGCCTTATTCCATCCTAATTATAAATATAAACCACTTCAAACCACCAGTTCTAATATTTCAGGAGTTACGGCTTGACGTCAGCAGTGTGTTGAATGAGTGAGTCATTGAGCGACCCAGCTACATGTCGAAACAGCAAAACATCAATGGATTGGTTATTTACAACACATTCTTCTTTTAAACCTTATGAGAAAATGTTACACAAACAAATTTCAACTCTGAGTGAGCTATCCGGCACTACTTCAACAAGAGGTGAGGTATTGTATAGTATTACGGCAGGGAGAAAGCCCACAACGCCATGATACTATGCATTGCGGTGAAACCTGCGAGAATTGGCTGGAACTAGCGAACCATGGGTGTTACTACGCTGAAATTTAGTGTAGCATTGCACCCAAATCTTACTGCGTGTAGAACAGTTCTCTACTGCAGACGAAGATGCCGTGCCAATGGCGGGATTCGAACCGCGGACCTCTTGATCCGAAGTTGAACGCACTAACCACTGCGCTATCCCTCCCCTAATTCAACAAGCAGCATGGAATATTAGAGAGACTAGGTACTGACCTCTGTTCTAGTTTGGCTGCGGAGGAGAAACAGAAGAGTCCGTGGGTGCTGGAGAAGAAAACAGCCGTACTGCCGCAACTTCCTGCAAGGGAGGTAATTACATTACACAACAACGAATAGTTTTTATGTTAAATGTCAACGAGATCCTTGGTCAAATCATACATTGCTTGATTCAGGACAATTGAAGTTAAAACAAAACCAACTGAATCAATATATGACCTATGAGTCCTACTTACACCATTTGTTTAAAAGATATGAATTCCCTGTGTTGCTGAATCAAATACTACCATCACTTCAGAAGGCAAGCAATAGAAGACAATACTGCCATCACTTTAGAAGGCAAACAATAGAAGACAATACTTACATGTGGAATTTTTTAGCAACATTTGGATAATCAAAACTTTGTCTTAAAACATTCGAAAACTGTGCATCTTTATTCCAGTCATTTTAAACTCTTGTCAGAACCATCAAATATAGATCACTTCCAGCTTCCAATTGAGAATATTTATCAGACAAACCCAAAGAATGGAACAAGAGCTCTATGGAAAGTTAACGTAGTTGATTGATGTAGGTCTACTCACCTCCACCCAGTATCTGATCCCCGGCTGATTGCAGCTCTAGTCGGTCTCCCACGTTCTCTCCTGTACATAGTAGGAAGTAGTGTTATTCTTCATAGCTATGCACAGAATAAATTTCAAACAACATTTTAATTGTGGTCACAGGATCATAAATCAACAATTAATAAACCCCCCTGCCCAAAGTGCCTTTACAAACATTCTCTTAAGTCACTAGTTCCTGAGAAGAAGTCGAAAATTCACAAATAGAAATAAAAATGGACAAGATGTATCTCCTTGCATCAAATATTGAATTATTTAAAGACAGGTATATATACATATATATAACAGTCAGACTCTGTTTATCCATACATTTTGGTTACAGTTGAAAATCATCCAGAGAGCAAGTCATGCAGATAAGCGAATCATCATTTGCATAGATATTCACAGAGAAGATTTGAAATATTACCATGCGGATGGCCAGGTTTCTAGATAAACGGGGTTCGGTTATACGAGGTCTGACTGTACATCAAAAACAAAATTCCGAATATTAACACTTTAAGGCTTGAACTTGAAGATCCATGGTAAATTGTCCTATTATTAAAGAGATGTTGCTGTTACCCTGCTTGGCGAAGATGACCTTGTTGTTGTAGATGTGCGCGGTGTTGTCGGGTACAAGCAGGTGGTAGCTCAAGATGTCCATCTCGCTGTCCTCCTGAAAATGTTAACATAACAGTAAGCAAAATGTTAAGTATTATTACAACTTTGTACCTTGAACAAAACTGACATTCATTTCTAACAAAACATACTTCTTCATGGTTTAAATGTTTATCAAGTTTAATGCAGCTCGGGTGATATTATGCTCAATATTTTCATCATTTTGGGCACCCTCAACACAATGACATGGGCAACGTCCATACTAAATTTGAAGTTTATAAGTCATACTCTTTGCGAGTTTTGATCCAGAAATGATTTTGTAGGGCTGGGTGGAGAAACAAGGTAACCATATACACAAGAAAACATCACATCAAGGGTATATGTGAGATAAATATTTTGTCTAGGATTCATTCAAAGCACATAGATACAAAGAATGAAGACAGAACCATAGAATTCAAGTAATATCTGAGGATATAAGGAAATACAACTCTCTGTAGCGCAGCTCACCTCGTATCTCTCAATGTGTTCAAGGGCAGTGAACTCTTCCAATGATGTCGGAGGTTCCTCCTCTTCCGTTAATAGTGTCGCTGAAATCAATGTCAGATTTCCTCAGACTGTCCACTATTTAGTGAGTGAGTGAGTTATTGTTTAACGCCGCTTCGGCAGTATCGCAGTCATTAGCGGCGATCCATTATTAGATTAGAAATTGATCTTCCCATCACAGTTCAGATCTTGATACATTTAATAATCTTGTCAAAGAAGTTCCATAGCTCATTAGATGACTTTGGTGATTATTTGTTGCTATGACAAAGATGAATATATTCAATCAACAAACACACAACTCACCCAGTGCATAATGTACAACGTTGTCAGTTTCGAGGTTGACTCCTGCACCAAGGATCATCACTCCGTCTCTGAATAAACACACGCCTTTTGTTGATTAAACAGTTTAAAGGGGCAGTAGCACATTTTTTGCAAATTTTATTTTTTTCCCATTTAAAATGATAGTTTGTCATTTATATTTACTTTAGAGGGTAAAACATCTTATTACACAAACCAATTTTCCGTAGTGGTAAAAGCGGTGTTGCTTATAAAGCAAAAATTGCATGGCGGCCATTTTATTGTGAACACATTTTATTATTTCAAATTACAAGAACAATTTCCATTGCTTTCCAGAGCGATGTACACTCATTTTTAATTTGATTTTCTGAAGAGAGAAGGGTGTTTTACTATTGGTGAAATTATTTTTCAAATACATTTCATCGACTTATTTGAGCTAAAAAACGTGCTACTGCCCCTTTAAAGTGGGGAATATAAATACTAAGGCAGAGAAACTAGATAACTAAAAACTCGAACCAACCTGCAGAGGTTGTAGATTCTTTGAAGGGATCCTCCTTGGGGTACATATAGCATAAAAATCCTTATTTTTAACTTGATGACAGATTGTAACTTAATTTTTAAAAATAACAGTAAAAATAAGTTTAAAAAACACAAAATAAGTGTTTTCCGAACGTGTGACCACCCTGTGTAGAGCCCCATCCCAATGCAAATCCAAGGGACGTAACTCTATTCTCACCACTTATCAATCCGACCATGTCAGACAGAATAAGGGGAGGTGGGTGGCCGTACCCCAAGGAGGATCCCTTCAAAGAATCTACAACCTCTGCAGGTTGGTTCGATTCTTTTTCAGAAGGGATCCTCCTTGGGGTACATATAGCATAAGGCAGACTCCCAAAGATAGACTTAGGATGTGGAATTCTGTCTGTACACTAAAATACCCCTTAAAAGTGCTCTACTCAATCCAAGAAAGGTGTCACACTTACCAGATCACGTGACCTCCCACGCCGAGGGCTGAGGACGGGTGATCCCTTGGGGACTAACCGAACGGCTAACCAGCCTGATTACCGTTACTGAGGCCAAATACCCCCCCCCCCCCCCTTTTTCCAAAGAGACTATGGGGAACAATAGGAGGAAGTACTTCCCACAAGGCAGTGTCTCAGGAACACCTGCTGCCGGGGATATAATGCCCAAAACAGTGCAATAACTGGTTAAAAAATGAACAATTTTTAGTTAGTTTTTAGTCCTGAAAAAGAACTGAACTGAACCAAACTGAACAATAACTTGCAAACAACAAGTAACTCGAAAGCTCAATCAGCCAGAGAGTTTCAACTCTGCCCACCGGAGAGAACCGACTGACCAAACCGAGCGCGCTCCCTAGAGTGCATATCTAGTTGGTAGTGTCGAATGAACGTGCTCGGCCGGCTCCAAATAGCGGCGGAGCAGATCTCTTTGATGGGCAGGGCCGCTGCGAACGCCTTAGACGTCGCTACCGCCCTAACCGAGTGAGCTTTCAGCTGACCTGGGGGTTCTAACCTCTTATGTACATAGCCCATCACAATAGCAGACACGATCCATCTGGAGATCGACTGCTTCGATGCCGGCAGACCTGGCTTACTGCCCCCGTAACAGCAGAACAGTTGCTGGTCTTTACGGATACTACGGGTAAGTTTTATATAGGTCTTTAACACCCTGCGCACATCCAAAATGTGGGCATGGTTTCCAGTGGACCCCGAAGAGGCCGGCTGCATAAGAGTCGGCAGTTCGATAGGAGCCGTCACATGGAATGAGTGGTCAACCTTGGGACGATAGCTGTCGGGCAGTCTGATACTGACTCTGTCTCTATGAAAGACAGTCAGTTCGGGATTAGCTGACATTGCATGAATATCACCTACCCGCCTGCCCGACGCCAGAGCCACCAAAAAGGCGGTCTTCCACGTCAAAAGCTGAAGCGATAGTGCATTCAAATCTTTGAACCCCGGACCTGAGAGCCAATCCAAAACAAATGAAAGGTCCCAAGTGGGGCTGATACGCCGGACAACCGGACGTATCCTGTCCACACCTGCTAGGAAGCGCTGCACCAGTGGATGCGATCCCAAAAGAGCACCGTCCACTGGTATGTGGAAAGCAGAAATAGCTGTAGAGTATCCCCTGACGGTTGATGCGGCCAAGCCATCATCTAACCTGGACTGGAGGAACTCCAAAACAGCGACTAGATCTGTAGAAAAGGGATCGAGTAGCCCTCTATCGCCACACCAGCGCGCATAACAGGCCCATCGATCTTCATACTGAAGGTTTGTCGAATCCCTCCTCAAAGCCAGTATTGTGTCTGCAACTCGTGCAGGAATACCGCTCTCCTGGAGGCGATTCCGGACAGTGGCCAAGCCACCCACTGAATCCTGGGATTCGGGTGTGGTGCCCCTTCCTGAAATAGTATGTCTCGTCTCGAGGGTAACAGTACAGGAGGCTGTACGAGAAACCTGAGAACGGACGGGAACCAACTCTGAGCCGTCCAAAGTGGTGCCACTAGCACTAGGAGGCGAGCTGGTTGATTGGTCAACTGAGGAAGAACCCTTGGGATCAGAGGAACTGGAGGGAACGCCCACAGTACTCTGTCCGACCAGTCGATCGCGAAGGCGTCTCTGGCTAGAGCCCTTGGATCTGGTATTCTTGAGCAGAACACAGGTATCTGATTCGTCATCCCTGACGCAAACAGATCCACCTGGAACGACCCGAACAACAGGGAGATAGTTCCGAATATTCCCCGGTCGAGCATCCACTCGTGAGGTGTTAGGATGCGCCGAGACAAGGCGTCCGCACGGACATTGTCCACTCCCGGGAGATAAACAGGAACCACCTGAATGCTGAACTGGTCGCACCACAGTAGGAACTGCCACGACTCCTGAAGGAGAGATGGAGACACTGTGCCGCCCTGTTTCAGAATGTACGACAGGGCTGTCTGGTTGTCCATTTCTAGACGAACCACAAGCCCCTCGATCCGCTCTTTGAAGCACTCGAACACATGTCGAGCTGCTCTGAGCTCTAGCACGTTGATGTGCAATTTCGACTCTTCCTGAGACCAAAGGCCCGAGGCTGTCAGGTCTTCCAGGACTCCCCCCCCCCCAGCCTGATAGGGAGGCGTCTGTCTGGATGGTGACCGAAGGCGTTGGAAGCTCTAGCAGTAGACCCTTGAGAAGGTTGCTCTCGGAAACCCACCACCGAAGATGCTCTAGCACCCAAACCGGTGTGGTTAGAACCTTCTCGAAGCTGTCCGAGTGTGACCACATTCGTGCCAGCGCTTGCTGAACCGGTCTCATACTCAAGCGAGCTCTCCAAACCACGTCCACTGTCGACGCCATGTGCCCCAGCAACTGAAGCCAAGTCCTGGCCGTGTGGGTGGGCGACTGAAGGAACAAATGGACTGCCCCGATCACTCTGGACACCCTGTCCGGGGCCAGGGATACAGAACCGGAGGCCTTATCGAACCTTGCGCCCAGAAACACCAGGTCCTGCCTGGGGGCGATGTCTGACTTCTTCAGGTTGATGATCCAACCCAGCTTGAGCAAGATGTCTAACACCTGCTGGGTGGCCTCCTGATTCAGTTCTCGAGACAAGGCTCTTATCAGCCAATCGTCCAGGTACGGATGACAACACGTGCCCCGTGACCTGGCGGCCTGCGCCGGTACCAACATCAGTTTGGTAAACACCCTCGGCGCAGTTGAAATGCCGAAGGGAAGTACCCGGAACTGGTAACACGTCCCGTCGAAAGAGAACCGAAGAAACTCCTTGAACTCGGGGTGCATTGGAACATGCAGATAAGCATCCTTGAGGTCTATTGACGACAGCCAATCTCCCCTCTCTACTGACGCTATCACTGTCCTCAGGGTTTCCATCTTGAACGTTGGAACCTGTAGACTGCGATTCAGGTACTTTAAATTCAGAATCGGTCTGAACCCTCCGTCCTTCTTGGGTACCAGGAAGTAGGTTGAGTAATAACCACTCTGCTTCTGACCCTGTGGAACTACCTCGATGGCTGCTTTGTCTAATAAAGCCTGCACCTCGGCGCGAAGGACTTCCGCCTTCTCGGGCAACTCGGGCACCTTCGTGTGCCGTATCCCGGAGAAAGTCGGTGGGTCGTACTTCCAAAGTGGTAAGTGGCCCTCCCTGAGCGTGGACAGGACCCAGGTATTGGAGGTGACTTTCTCCCATTCTGAGACGAAGTGAGATAGTCTGCCGCCCACTGGAAGATTCTCGGAAAGACAGTGTACCCCCGTCTCCGGCAGCGTTCGAGCTGCCAGACTTTTGGGTGGTAACACAGGCAGTGGAAGACCTAGGATAGCTTGTTTGGCTTTCCTCGGCTCCGAAAATTCCGCTGGCCATGATTGCCCCTGCGGTTCTGCCCTTTCTTTCCCTTCCCCTTGAATTTCTTCTTGTTGCCCATAGGGCCATTCCAAGAAGGTTGGCTCGAACCCCCTGGCTTGGGGTAGAGACCATCAAGGGGGGAGAGCCGCGCTCACTTCTCTTGCGGAGCTGGGTCCTCGAGGAGCACCTTAGAGTCCTCGAAGGCAACCTTTTGCTCGGCGGCTTCCTTAACTACAGCCTGCGATCCAGGGAAGAGGGTGGACCCCAACCTGTAAGGCAAGTTCTGTAGTGTGAGGCGTGTGGACTGTGAGTACTTGGACGTCGACAGCAACAGCCGGCGCATCCCCATGACTGCGCCCATTATCTGGCTCGCGGCACTCCGAATTGAGTCCCGGGCCAAATAGCTAGATACCTCTGACAGCTGCTTCTGGAAGGTAGTCACCTTAGTGCCTACTTCCTGCATCTCCGCCTGGTCCTTAGCCTGCATAGCAGCAAGGTAGGCCCCGTGCACCGCCACCCTAAGTTGTTGGGCTCCGTTCCTGTATGTGTCCTCATGGGCACGGAACTCAGCCTTGAACATAGCAGCGTGCGACGGAAATGGAGGCAGTCGCCGGCCCTGTTTGCCTAGAGAAGGCTGCGCCGGAGCGCCAGACAGGGTGACAGAGGTCAGGACGCACTCGCCGATAACCGGAAGGTCGAAGAGACCGTCCTCTCCCAACTGGTACCTCTTATTAAGTTCAGGCAGATCAGCCTTCGTACAGGAACCAGACAGGAGAGGGTTGATCGCCTCAACCAACAAGCTATCAAGAACGCGGAGCCTGGTCGTCGGAGGCTTGCTGGGAGCAAAAGCCTCCCCCGGTAGACGGAAATCCTCGGAGACCTGCTCCGGTACGGGAACAAGCGTCTGAGGGATAGCGATCGCTATGCGGTCACGCGTTTCCTTCAGAAGCTCGGCGAGCGAGACAGCACGGCCGGATTCCTCATCCTCCTCTGAATACTCGGAGCCATCCTCCGACAGGTCCCCGGTACCGGAGCCACTCAGTAGCGACCCAGTATCCGAAGCCCTATCTCGGACAGCCCGTTTGAGAGGGATGCGAAACCCAGCTCTGCCCGCCGGCGCTCGTTCCTGAACCAGAGCCGGTCCCCGAGGCAGCGACTGCCCCGACGCCGGAGCGCCGGAGCCCTTGCCCTTGGGGGTACCGGTGCCCCCCGACGTGCTCGGTACCTCGGCACCTTGCACCGTCGGAGGGACTTGTTTAGCTTGAATACGAGGCAGAGCCGGAGCAATCTCTCGGGTGCCTACGTCGGATCCCGCTACCTTGCCGGGGCCTGCGCCCGGTTCAGTAGGGGACCCGAGGTCTTTACCGACATTTTTAGTGCCAGCCGACCCTGGAGCATCAAGATCCGGCAGGGGGACGACGGTCAACTCCTTGCGGAGCTGTGCCATCATCGTCCCCACCATCCCCGTCATTTGCCCCTGGATGATCGCGGAAATAGCCGCAGCATCCAAATTAGGATTAGGGTTATTAGCAACATTAGTAGGTTTGGCGCGTGTTTGAGGTGAAAAAACTGGGGGGGCTGACGCATCCCCAGCAGCAGGCGACCCCACCTCCATGTCCACCTCATCCGATGAGGAAGAGGGGGCAGGAGGGGAGCTAACCTTCTGCTTGCCTTTACCCTTCTTACCCTTCCTCTTTTCCTTAGAGGGGGGGACCGAACCCTTAAGTTCTTGGCCCGCCTTCTGGAGGTTGCGATAAAAAATCATGTCCATCCCCCTCTCCTTCTTGGCCCGGGGGGTGAAGCTGAGACACAACTGGCAGGCTTGTTCGTCATGTTCGTCCTCAACCAGACATACCAGGCACCGGTCGTGCTTGTCGGCCGGGGGCAAACGGGCCTTGCACCCCACACATTCGGTGAATGACTGCAAAGTCAAACACAGAATGTACAGGGGTGTGCATGTATGTAAGTGCAATATTTATGTTTCATAAAAGTGCCACATACAACAAGAAACACAGAGGCGATACTATATTAACTAAGCACTAGGCAAGTAATAGAAGTAAGCCACTGAAAGAAATAAAGCATGAAATACCTAGTATATCTTGCCGACTGAAAACGATAACGCCGAGAATGAATAAATTCAAAAAGGGAGAAATCCTCGTCAGTAAAGTGCTGCCCTACAATGCGAAGCACGATAAAGAACCTCCAAAACAACCAGATCTCAATACAAAATAGCAAAGTACTAACACATTGCATTTTGTTTGAGCATCCGCCATTTTGAGCGTTTTCCATCCGCCATTACTCGGTGAAGTCGAAGCACGTGCGAATTGAAAAACGAAGTTACAACGCGAAAAACCACTATATAAGTAACCTAACATTCGCCTCTACGAATAAGAAGGGGTTACCACACATACAGAAGCTTTCACTTTGTCCATTTTCTCAGAATTGAAGAAAAACTCAAGTTAACCGTCGACTGCAAAACACGTCTTGCCAGCTCGATGACAGATTGATAAGTGGTGAGAATAGAGTTACGTCCCTTGGATTTGCATTGGGATGGGGCTCTACACAGGGTGGTCACACGTTCGGAAAACACTTATTTTGTGTTTTTTTAACTTATTTTGACTGTTATTTTTAAAAATTAAGTTACAATCTGTCATCAAGTTAAAAATAAGGATTTTTATGCTATATGTACCCCAAGGAGGATCCCTTCTGAAAAAGAATAATTAAATCAGGTAGAGAATATTCAATATGTTTTTTGTTTGATAAACCTCTAAAATTATTTATCGATAGAAATCGACAATGAAAAAGTTTCTTGTAATCGGGAAGACAGCAATATATATTACGGTGTAGTTTTCATGTCAATCAACCAGGATCTTAGTTGAGGCATCTGCACAGAGTCCAGGTCCTGAAACATAAAAGAAAAAATTAGAAGAATTATTTGTTGCTTACCTTCTGTAATTTATTAAAATTGAAAATGAATAATATGATGCAATTAAAAATTCAAATATGCCATTAGTTCTCCATCAATCAAATCATTTCACTCACAGTGTACATACTGTAACATAATAGAACATTCAGATACAACAAAATGTTTTCCGCAATTTAAATACAAGTAAGTAAGTGAAGTTTTACAGTATGTAGTTGAAGTATACATACTGTAATAAAACAGAATTTCAGATACAACAACATGTTTTCAGCAGTTTACATTGTAAATACAAATATACAGTAATTACAGTTGCAAAGAATACAACGAAGACAAATAATGCATCATAATGTTACAAAATCTTCTAATGTCAAATAAGTTGTGATCTTTCTTCAAATTTTAAATTGCATATACAAGAAAATTCCAATATAGAGAAATAACATTACCCATGTCTTTCTTGCAAGTGCTTCACGAAATACTCTGTCCACATCAACTTGGTAAAGCAACTGAAAAGCAGAAAAAAGTGAAAAGTGATGAGTGCATATTGCGACTTAACAAACAAAACAAGTTGAAGCAGTTATAGAGATTATTACCCGAGGAAGTGTGTCATATGACTTTTACGAAACGAGTGTGAATTTTTTTATTTCCCGAGCGAGAGCTAGGGTTATACATAAATTTGCACGAGTTTAATAATTTCCGAGTGTAATAATTTCTTTATTACCCATTTTATTCCATTTGATTCGCGTAAAGTTAGCCAGGAAACGACCCACATCTCTTGCGACGGCAAGCTACAGTGACGTCACGAACAATTGTTTCATGACGTCACGAACAATTGTTTCATGACGTCACAGGCGGGAGGTCGCGGTGAAACAATGGTTGCTAAGCAAACGTGATATGTGCACATGTGCTCATATCAATAATATTAACTCTGTTATTTTCAACCATACGGGTAATAAAAAAGATTATTTACTAAAGTCCTTCCTTTTCTCAACATTATGTAATACTCCAGTTTGAATGTTTTTTCTTTTACAATTTTTTCAATTTATGTTAGTAAATTTCCCCTGACAAAAGGAACTTTACCTTCTCCGGGCCAGCGTTGGATATCTCCCACTTCTGCAGGTGTGTTCCTGATAACACGAAGAACGGTCGACTTCCGTCCTCTTCATCCTCATCACCCGGCACGATCGCTTGGAACGGCTGCAAGATTCAATTTGATGCTATAGAGATTTATAATATGTCATGCAAAAAGGAAAGTTTAAACTTTGTTTTCTTATAATCCATGTAGGACGTGCAGTTTACTCATATATATATATGAAACATTTGATTAATAATCCATGGATAAATCAAATTTCCAGGATAAATTTACATAAGTTTGACAGTGAGAGAATAAGACAGATTCAACATGAACTGTTAAAAGTACTTAAAGGGGCAGTAGCACATTTTTTCGCTGAAATAAGTCGATGAAATGTATTTGAAAAATAATGTCACCAATAGTAAAACACCCTTCTTTCTTCAGAAAATCAAGTTAAAAATGAGTGTACATGGTTTGGTAAAACCGTGGGAATCGTTTTTTGTACTTTGAAATATTAAAATGTGTTCACAATAAAATGGCCGCCATGCAATTTTTGTTTTATAAGAAACATCGTCCATACCAATACATACAATTGGTTTGTGTAATAAGATGTTTTACCCTCTAAAGTAGATATAAATGACATAAACCATCATTATAAATGGGAAATTTGAAAAAATAAAATTTTCAAAAAACGTGCTACTGCCCCTTTAAAATAGACATCCTCAATGTCACAATGAGCTGTTTCAACACAGGCAAGATAAATTATACCAAATTTCAAAAAATAAAGTGGTACGTACAGCTCCCATAGTTTGCATGGGTGAAGCCCCGAAGATGAAGGAAGACATCCTGCGTCCGATCCCGGCAAACATTCCCTGGGCACCTTTCAGTGGCTTGCACATTATAGTGTTCTGGAGGGAATAGGAAATAAGATACCTCAGAAAGTTAAACAATTAAAGAAAAAAAAAAAAACTATTTAATGATGTGATTGCATTATAGTAGTAATTCAACGCTTGCTGTTATGACAAATGTATAAACTCTTGAATGTCTCATTCATGTTTAGTTAATAGAATTTTTTTTACCTTCAATGTAATAAAGCCAACAAATTCAAGCAGCAATGTGACGACACTGGAAGTAACCTACCTGCCCTGGTGTCGCCACAAGCAGGATGAGAGAACTGGTTGTGGTGGCCAGCAGACATCCGAACGGCTGAAGAGAAGGATCATTTTCATTATCGCATGTTTATTGGTATTTACTCAGCAGGAAAACTGCTAAGATGACGAAAGCTATAAAGCAGATATTATAACAACCAAAATGTCTATCAAAAGAGAGAGAGTAGATTAACTGAAGGTCAAGTGATAAAAAAAATGTACACCATATTTTGAATTAAGTTTCATAATAAGCTATTACATGACATACTGAATCACTGAATGACGATCAGTCTATAAAAAAGGCCATAGGACTCTGCAAAATTTATCAGGTTCTCGAACAAATAAACATTAAATTTTTCAAAACCAAACAAGCCAGCCAGGCTTGTTGGCCATTTTTTTGGCCTCCCTGTATACTACAGCGAAAATAATATTCAAAGTTTGGCCAAGAGAAAAGCCTACTCAGAATGATACTGCATCAGCTAAATAAAATACAAACTGAACACCTTTCTTAGTGATAAATTTACAAATATGACATGCAGAGCCAAGGGAATCGCTACCATAAGCTCTTCAACTTCCCAATGCAAGGCATAACTCTTGCCAGTCTCCATTACTGGGTGATTTAGGCCTTGCAGTATTTCCTTAAAAAATCTGTGTTTAGAAATCCAGGCCCGTTATGCATTTCTGGTGCAGCGATTCACTATCTTGACACAACAAAGCAAGGGAAATACTGCAAGGGTTAAATCAGCCAGTAATGCAAACTGGCAAGAGTTATGCCTTGCTTTGGAAGTTGTAAGCTCTTGTGAGTCCCAGCAGATATAAGCAGAAGTAAGCAAATACTACATAAAAACCCTTGGAGTCCAGGGGACTCGCAGCTGAATTTTCTTTTAGTACTTTCTTAATTTTATGTGTATTTGATGCAGGACACGGGGTAAATTTATCACTGCTTTCTGTAACCACACAAGCTCTACGTACCTGGAAGTTGATGACACAAGCACATTCCTCCCCCTTGAGTTCCGCGCTGACCTCCCCCGTCTGGGTCTCGTATGCAATGTTGGGCCAGTATCTGACCACACCTTCCGGGGACACGGCCACACACGCCGCCGGCTGTCCATCTCCTGTACTCGCAATCACACACACACGTTCAGCACTGTGTGCCAGGTCACTCGGTGGTAGGGTCAACTCCTTGCACTGAACACTCTGGTAATGTAATAAAAAACACTTCTTGATCTGGCAGTCTACCAAATGAGATGAAACTTTAAAATAATTGTATACATATACAACTTCTAAACTATATTCCATAGAATAAAGAAGCTGTATATCCATAAAATTGTCTTCATTCTTTGATAGTAACATGGCATACATGAACAAGGGGAAATAGTTTTATGACAGAAATTGATAATTTTGATACAAGATACCGATGGAATTTGGTATCTGCATGGACAAGTGAGAACATGATGTACTTTCTACTTTATTGACATCATTTGAAATATTTGTGAATTGAATATATCACAAATAAACCCCTAGATCTTCAGGTACGTAATACACATAAAACATTTTTTCATAAAACACTGGTTTCGTAAAAGTCATATGGCACACTTTTGAGCGTAATAATTTCTTTATTACCCAATCCAGTCCATTTGTTTTGCGTGAAATTAGCCAGGAAATGGCCCACTTCAATTGTGATGGCAAGCTGCAGTGACGTCACAAACAATCGTTTTATGACGTAACAGACAACGAAATACGGGAAGTAGTGATGAAACAATGGTTGCTAGGCAAATGTGATATGTGCACATGTGCTCATATCAATATTATTAACTCCGTTATTGTCAACCATATGGGTAATAAATCATGTTAATATCAGTCTTACTCTGGTCCCTGGTTGAGGCTTGTATCTCCATATAAACAACTTGCGTCCTCCGACAAGCCAGGCCCATCCTGATGGATCAATGTTCACTGTTATTTCTGTGTTTCCTGTTGCAAATAACGAATATCAGATATAATCATTATAAAACTATTGAGGGACATTATTTTGATACCTTGCACATTATCTGCAGAAGATTCACCGAAGATATTATAACTGAATTTCAATCACTGATTGTACTGCAGTATATCATGATTCAACACAGAAATCAAAAGAAAAACAATTAATTAAATTATTTTTTGTTGAATCCAGTGAGTTGTTTTGAAAGTGAGAAAAAGCTGAATGTAAGGAATAAGTTTTTGAGTAACTTGTGTCATGACAACAAAGTTTTCAATATGAACTTAAAACTCCAGAAAAATTATATTTTCACATTCCATGAACATTTACGGTATATATGATCTCCTCTTTAGTCACTAGATAAAGTTAACACTTACTGTCAGCTAGTGTCAGGGCCTCAGTGATAAGAACAGGAAGAGGAACTCCAAAACTCTCCACACGGTACTGAGAACTAGCATCATCAACTATCTGGGAGGTCTGCAGTGAGCGGTTTGATTTGGATGGTGTGTGACTCCTGAAACAATTACAAGTCTAAATTGTGTACTGACATAAGCATTCTCAGAGATAGATTTGTCATTTTGCCTTTAACAAGAGTTTAAATCATTTTAGGTCTGGGAGTTTCAAAGCAACAACCCTACTTGAAAATATGTGACTCCTGACGTTATACTGGTCAGCTGAGCATGCCTATATGTATACAGCTGTGTAGGTTAAGGCGGGGTTTACACCACGTCCGTTTTTTGGATGCGATGCGTTAAAAATAATCGCATCAGAACGCAACACGTCATTTTCAATGAGTTGATACACTACGTCGTGCTTTTTCATGCGTTGCGATGTGATAAAAATAGAACCTGTTCTATTTTATTCGCATCGCATTCAAAATCGCATTGGAATTCCCTATATGACGTCATAATTCATCATCTGAAGGGATATTCCCACCACGTGTAGGCAAAGCAGTCATACAAATAGTATGCCAACATACATCTGTACCTCAATATATACAAACATACATTCAGCTTTGTATACATACACACATACATAATATTCTATACATAAAATCTGTACATACACCCATTGTACACACACCTACAGTAATTACATACATCTATACATATACATGTACATACATAACATATGGAACTAAACAATAAAATAATGATATTTGCATTTAAATCGCAATGAAAACGCGTGTACTGTAAACCCCCAAATCGCATGCGTCAACGCAATGCGATTTATTCGGACGTAGTGTAAACCCCGCCTAAGCTGGGGAAAGCCTTAAAAATAGAGCCATTGGCTCTGTAGCTCATCAGGATTTCATTGATTTAGCGGTACTATCTGAAGTTGAATATTTAACTTATTTAAGTTATTGTTTACAAGCAAAAATGGTCATGGGGTCACAAAATCTACAATTTAGAATCCCCATTGGCCAAGGAGTCTGCACACAACTTTTCAGCTCTCTAGACCTTTTGGAACTAGAGAAGAAGATAAAAATAGGTTTTTAAGGATGTGAACCCTTTGACCCCATTTGGGGTCACGGGGTCACGAAATCTACAATTTAGAATCCCCATTGGCCAAGGAGTCTGCACACAACTTTTCAGCTCTCTAGACTGTTTGGAACTGGAGAAGAAGATGAAAATAGGTTTTTAAAGATGTGACCCCTATGACCCCATTTGGGGTCAGGGGGTCACGAAATCTACAATTTAGAATCCCCATTGGCCAAGGAAGGCACACAACTTTTAAGCTCTCTAGACCTTTTGGAACTTGAGAAGAAGATGAAAATAGGTTTTTAAGGCTGTGACCCCTGTGACCCCATTTGGGGTCATGGGGTCACGAAATCTACAATTTAGAATCCCCATTGGCCAAGGAGTCTGCACATAACTTTTCAGCTCTCTAGAACTTTTGGAACTGGATAAGAAGATGAAAATAGGTTTTTAAGGATATGACCCCTGTGACCCCATTTGGGGTCACGGGGTCACGAAATCTACAATTTAGAATCCCCATTGGCCAAGGAGTCTGCACCCAATTTTTCAGCCCTCTAGACCTTTTGGAACTTGAGAAGAAGATGAAAATAGGTTTTTAAGGATGTGACCCCTGTGACCCCATTTGAGGTCACGGGATAAGGAAATCTACAATTTAGAATCCCCATTGGCCAAGGAGTCTGCACACAACGTTTCAGCTCTCTAGAACTTTTGGAACTGGAGAAGAAGATGAAAATAGGTTTTTAAGGATGTGAACCCTTTGACCCCATTTGGGGTCACGGGGTCACGAAATCTACAATTTGGATCCCCATTGGCCAAGGAGTCTGCACACAACTTTTCAGCTCTCTAGACCTTTTGGAACTTGAGAAGAAGATGAAAATAGGTTTTTAAGGATGTGACCCCTGTGACCCCATTTGGGGTCATGGGGTCACAAAATCTGCAATTTAGAATCCCCATTGGCCAAGGAGTCTGCACACAACTTTTCAGCTCTCTAGAACTTTTGGAACTGGAGAAGAAGATGAAAATAGGTTTTTAAGGATGTGACCCCTGTGACCCCATTTTGGGTCAAGGGGTCACGAAATCTACAATTTAGAAACCCCATTGGCCAAGGAGTCTGCACACAACTTTTCAGCTCTCTAGACCTTTTGGAACTTGAGAAGAAGATGAAAATAGGTTTTTAAGGATGTGACCCCTGTGACCCCATTTGAGGTCACGGGATAAGGAAATCTACAATTTAGAATCCCCATTGGCCAAGGAGTCTGCACACAACGTTTCAGCTCTCTAGAACTTTTGGAACTGGAGAAGAAGATGAAAATAGGTTTTTAAGGATGTGAACCCTTTGACCCCATTTGGGGTCACGGGGTCACGAAATCTACAATTTGGATCCCCATTGGCCAAGGAGTCTGCACACAACTTTTCAGCTCTCTAGACCTTTTGGAACTTGAGAAGAAGATGAAAATAGGTTTTTAAGGATGTGACCCCTGTGACCCCATTTGGGGTCATGGGGTCACAAAATCTGCAATTTAGAATCCCCATTGGCCAAGGAGTCTGCACACAACTTTTCAGCTCTCTAGAACTTTTGGAACTGGAGAAGAAGATGAAAATAGGTTTTTAAGGATGTGACCCCTGTGACCCCATTTTGGGTCAAGGGGTCACGAAATCTACAATTTAGAAACCCCATTGGCCAAGGAGTCTGCACACAACTTTTCAGCTCTCTAGACCTTTTGGAACTGGAGAAGAAGATGAAAATAGGTTTTTAAGGATGTGACCCCTGTGACCCCATTTTGGGTCAAGGGGTCACGAAATCTACAATTTAGAAACCCCATTGGCCAAGGAGTCTGCACACAACTTTTCAGCTCTCTAGACCTTTTGGAACTGGAGAAGAAGATGAAAATAGGTTTTTAAGGATGTGACCCCTGTGACCCCATTTGGGGTCACGGGGTCACGAAATCTACAATTTAGAATCCCCATTGGCCAAGGAGTCTGCACATAAAATTTGAGCTCTGTGGAGTCATTGGTTCTGGAGAAGAAGTCGAAAAAAGCGAAAAGTTTACGGATGGACGGACGCCGGACACCATGCCATGCCATAAGCCCATCGGGCCTTTCAGGCCTGATGAGCTAAAAATATAAATGATAACTTAAAAATGAGCCATTTTAAGCAATGTCTGTGTCTTTAGCTAGCACTTGTCGACCAGTGGAAGTACGTCCATGTTAGAAAGAACATTTAGTGAAGGCCAACGAAATGTATTTCTTCATGAATTGAATATTCTACATTAATGTCGTCAATAAAACAATTAAAATCTAATATGTTATTTGCATAAACTATCCTGTATCTTTGTGTAGATTAACCCTAGGCTACATCTGTAAAGCACTGTCAGTGACACCAGGTTGGGGAAACTCTGAAATCTGCGTATAATACTTCAATCGGCGTATAATCCAGTCGGAGTCCACAAAATCCTAACTTCGACTTCAATGCAAAAATCCATGGCAAAAGTGACGTCAAACTTCCGCAAAGATAGTGGCAGCATTTAAATCTTGGCCTCCATACTTTCCAAGTGAAGAATTGCAAATCAAATACACTTATTTATCGACTAGTACAACTTCTGGTTTTGAGAGGACAAGACGATAAAAAGTTGGTGCTCAGCTGCAGGTCAAGTGAGTTTTAGATAGTTAGGGTTGTTTTTGTATCTGTATGATTTCTGAAGAGTGACTTAATACTGAGCAGTTGTTATTTCGCTTTTGAACTGTACCATGGTGATGTTTATTGCCTTCAAAGTCAACAATTCGAGGGTTTCAAGTCAAAACTTGCATATAATCGGCAAAGTGCTAAACGGCGTGTTTGATAAGGCACTTGCCGAATACTCGGAAAACGGCGTACGTTAATCAGTCGACCAAAATCTACAGAATACGTTCTATACGCCGATTGATGTATTATACGCCGATTGACGTATTATATGCTGAATTCAGGGTTTCCCCAACCTTGACACTGACACATCCACTATATGTTTTTTAGATTTCAGGTTAATCAATATATGTTTTCAAGAGCATATTATTTCTTTTATTGTAGTAACATAGTGCAATACAGATATGCCATGTATTTATTGTGTGAAACGTAGATATTTCAACTCGTGACAGTCGTGTGACCGCTAAATATCCAAACCTGAGAGAAGACAATCTTCGGCTCTGTGGTGTGAAAACACCAGTAGAGGAGCGTTTGCTACCGACTCTTTGAGATCCAGGAGTGAATGGGGATGCCCTTGCACGAGAATTGGACGCACGTGGAGTGAACATTGTGCGTCCAATTAGATTTGTCCACTACTACTGAATAATATAATATAAAATAATCAATTATGTTCAGAAACTGTCGTTTTTTCCTCCCGCGTGTTTTCCGAAAAAATCACTTCCGGTTACCGGCCTGGTCGCTTAGATGCAAACAAAAAATGTCATAATAATTTATTTTTATTAAGATTATTTAAAGGTGTTTCAATATATGGTATAATATATGTAGAAATGGGAAATATGTTTTCCTTTTTTACATAATAAGTGATAATTTATGTTTATTATTATAATGATCGTAAGGGGCATAATCAACTTCAAGCATGGCAGGTATAAAATCTATTTTGGTATCATTATTATGATAGCCTCAAAGATACAATGTATTTTATTTAGAAATTTAGTTCATAATACGTAATTCATATTCATAAAAGAAAGGTGCTTCTTTGTGAGACAATTTTTTACTTTAGAAAGACTGTGATTAGCTAATAACAAATGGAGGAATCCAAATGCCATGGATAACAACTTTATATCAAGTTTACATTATCAACTTTCTAAATTCATTAACAATCCTTAATGTAATCATTTGCTGCTTCATCATAGGGTACGCTCGATTTACTTTAAACCAGCTGATAGCCGGTATAAGCACGATCACGTAACCAGTTTGAGGTAATAGAACACATCGGTATTCCCTTCTCCCTATCGTTTCCATTACATTACCTGTCAGAGTTGTGTATCAGTTTTCGCTAGTAACCAATTAAGCCGGCTCACTGACCGAATCGGATGCACCAGGCATATGGATGCATACTGCATACTAGAAACGCTCAAACAAAACTGGCGCAAAACTAATGCAATGATTCTGCCGGCAGAAATCTAGGCTACAGGTTAACCAGTAAAGCAAATCGAGCGTACCAATATGCTTGATTCTTGTCAAATAGTAGTCTAACACTTAGACTGTTAAAAAAATTTGAAAAGGAGCCTTTTTTTTATGTACATGAAATTCCATTTCTGTCAGTCTCCTTTTCAATATTTAATAAAATGGTGATATTTTCAGAATAAATACTTTTTTCATAGTCTGAGTGTAAGACTAGTCAAATAGCTACTTCCATAGATAGCATGTAAAGAGGAACTCTCCTTTTTGGGACAGATCTAGGATTTTCTTCATCCACCACTGATATATCTAAATAGATTTGGTTTTTGTTGGACAAATAATGTGACATGCATGACATGCAACAACTCTCTTTGACTGATTGTTCCCACTAGACGAGGATAGCGACTATGCATGGCAGCCTCCATCTGAAGCAGAGATGAAGATAATCCGTGCGAGGAGAGAGCGTGACAACAAGATCAGTCAGCGGATGGGAGACTACCTCTTGAAAGGCTACAAAATGCTCGGAGCGGTCTGCACATGTGGAGTAGGTTTTATTTAAATCTTGGCAGATCCAAGAATGGCATTGGGTGGTTTCTTAAAGCTACTGTTATACAAGAGACCTCACTCAAAATATTGACTTCACTTGGATTTTAGGGATTTTATTGGATTCCATAGATAAACTTATCTATAGATATAAGATAAACTTAACTTTTTGTTATTACATTTGAAAAAATGAAAATTTCAGGAAAATTTTAAATCAATTAATCTCTAGAAGTCATAGATGTAAAATACTGATTTACTGACTACTGATGATATTTAGAGGTTATAACATGTCATTGTTCATACCATACCCCATATCAGCCCGAGACCCCCATATCAGCCCGAGGGCCGCAGGCCAGAGGGCTGATACGGGTCGAGGGCTGATATGGGGTATGGTATGAAAAATTACATGTTGTAACCTTTTTATCATATATCATACTTTTTTTCTAAAACATGACAAAATATTTACAGAAATAATAATAACTTGTTGTTATGTGAAAATTTATACTTTGGGGGTAAATTTTCTTTTAAAAATATGTGAGTCGTGCCTCCTATTCAAATTAAAAGTATATTTTATTTAATAAATTAAAAGCGTCAACAACATCCTTGTTTGGAGGGTACTCTGAAAGGATTCAAATGAACTAGTTACTCTGACACTGCTTCGCTTGTGACTTTACTGTGTTCACGCATGTAAACAAAGGGAGATCACTCTGACCTAACGTCACCCGGGCTGATATTGATATGGATTTGCGGACCGGGCTGATATGGCTGATATGGATTTGCGGACCGGGCAGCGATATAGGTGCGGTGTTCTGACCTCTATCACATATGCAAAACAGCCCATATCATTGATAGATATATGATAAAGCATGATAATATATGGCTACGTTTAGAACAGCAGCGGTTGCCCCTAATTTTTAAATACAGTCAGGCCTTGTTAATCCGAAAGCTTCCGTTTTTCATCAAAAAAGTTCGGGAAGTGAAATGTTCAGACAACTGAAATGAACCAAATAAAATGTAGTTACTCCCCTTTGTTTTGACACTTGATGTCTATAACTATCACACAAAATGAGAAATTTCTATTAATTACAATCACAAACCACTGACACACGAAGTAAGACATTACAATTTATTAAAATTACAATTACTGACACACTCAATTCCCGTGTCAATCAATTGTCATTTAAGTTTACCGATCCAATCAGTGTGGTGCTTGCTTGTTAAGGGGATTACACGGATGCTTTTGATGAACCTCCGGATTAATGAAGCAGAAACAGTTGTAATTAACTAATTCGTTACAGTCAATTGGTGTTTGGATTCGGAAACGGAATCAACGGATTAATGAATCAACATTTAATAAGTTTATATAGAGATTAGTTTGGTTATAGCTTCCTACCGTTCGAACACTGCAGGATTCGAATTATCGGTGGCCGGACTATCGTGGCTTGACTGTACTTAGATTTTATACAATATTTATCAGAAGAATGTCTTATTACAATAATAATATATTTTGGTTTCAGACAATCTTGCTACAAGACAGAAATGGCAGCAACTACTGTATTGCGTGTAGCGAGCTGGACTCCGATGCAGACAAGGATGACCCAGGTACAGTGGGTAGTCCGAGTCCGAGAGTTCAAAATTAACCTGAGCACTAGCTATTCAGATTAGTGGATTTCTGGAAGAAGTAGCCAAAATATATCTGCAGAATCACAGCATCTTCACAACTCTAAGTACTCCTATTGAATGGTATCAGTAATCTGTGAATATGTTTATCGTAAGAACCTTTCATTTTGTTACGAGCCACCCACACTATTGTTGTAAACCTGAGATAATAAACATTGTAATCTTTTCTGAGATTTAGCACTATATTCTCCAGCTGAGGGCTACAATGTATGTGTTTTCCTGTTTTATTCACATGTTATATTCATTACAATTTATTGTTAACTATTTCTAATCTTTAAAGAAAAGAATGTCTCTTTCAGCTGAAGTAAAGTTTAGTCTAGGAATATTAATTCATTTTGTCAATGGTCTGTTTCAAGTCATTCAATTAATAGGAATGTTTGTTATGGCTCCTCTTTAGTTGTCATTGCTGTCTTCAGAGGACTTCAGTTTACACAAGATATTCTTAAATGGTCACCAACACTCATATTTCAGTGAGAAACCATGAGGCTGCACTGGCCCAGGTTAGAGAACAAGAGTTATCTTCCCAGAGACAGGAAGTCCAACAAGAGTTATCTTCCCAGAGAGTTGAGCTGCAGAATGCTCGCAATGCACCATCACAATTAGAACAACCCACACCAGCAGTTATTTCACATGGCACTGAAAGAATAAGTCAGCCATCTTTAGTCCGCAATCCAAATCCACAACCTAACCCTATCCACATTTCCAACTCTGGAGCTCTGTCAGCAGAGTTGTCAAACACTGTGGAGGTTCTGAACAATAAGATTTCCTGGGCTGCAGGTGAACTGAGACAGACAGTGAGTGTGGAGTACAGTATACAGCTCTGTCAGCTCATCAAACACTCAGCTGATGCTATACACAGTCTGCAGTCAGCTGGGTAGATGTGTATATCGTCGGATTAGGTATTAGGTGCATAAGTCATCATTTTGAGAAGTTTTGAGTGCTGAAATCTTTTGCATTGTTTAACTGAACTCAATTTAAATATCCTTGTTAGATGGGCAAGTATGGATAGCTTTCATGTCGTAGATTAATTAAATCATGATTTTTAATTAGATACATTATTGTAAATGGTACCTTTTGAATGAATAGAATTTGCTGAAAGATGGTAGTAAGGTACTAAGTGTCATGATACCCTGCTGCCCCATCAAATGTTTAATGTTTGTTTCAGAGCTGCTAAGTACCAGGTGACACTTTGTACCTTGCTGTACGGAGTATTTATACTCGAAATACAGAGCTACAAAGTACCTAGTGACACTTCATCCTTCGTTGCATATATACAAGTTGGCATAACAATAGAGATGCATTGGTCAAAATGTCACTCGACCATCAGTGCTTTTCAATCTCAAGGATGTATGACCAAATGATGCAAGTTTCATTGTTACTTAACTTTTCTATATTACACAATATTACACAACGTTCTGCACAGACACAACAGACAACAACGTCCTATGACATGCATTATAATATTTGGAGAAATTATTGAATAAATATTAAAAGGAAATCACATACTTATTGCATAAATGTTCTCTCTGTATTAATCCTTGACGCCAGGAGAGATGTACAGAGAATAAAATAAAATATTTTTAGTTGTATGTGTTGTTGCTCTTGCCATGGTTACTATGGAAGGGGATTTGTGCCGAAAATGAAGACATGTTGACTTGTAACTTGTAAAGTGTAACATGTCGTTCTCAACCATACAAGTCTCGAAAAGACAAGTCCAATCATACAAAACTAACATTTTAATTCTGTCAATCGTAACTTCGCATTCTCAACTTTACAAAGTTGAAATGTAATTCTAGAAATCGTCAAAGTCGAAAAGTCAACTTGTCATTTTTAATTATTAAATCTAAATAATATGCACATTTAGTAATGTTACAAGTTACGTTTGACAAATGAAAAATGGAAAATGAGGAGTTGCAAAGTCAGCTTTGTAAAACCGACTTCAGCATTTCGAGACTGACACGACTTGCAAAGTTAACATTTCGAGACTGACACGACTTGCATAGTTACGATTGCAATGTTTCAAATCACATCTCTACACGATTTCGCATTAACCATATTTGGAATATTACGGAAATTAGCGGAAAGGAACGAATAATCCCGATCCGATAAACACAATGTTCAACAATGACTTCTCCCTTGGCAAGCATATCCCAGCAACTATTAACACATATTTGAAAGATAAAAAGATACGCCAGATACGTCATATTGATTAAAGTAATCCAAATATACGACATTGGAGTTTCAGCAAATGTGCTTGTTATATGAGGAAGGCCAATCTACATTTTCACGTGGAGGAAGGTACTGGTCAAACACAAAAAGGAAAATAAAACATTTTTTGTTTCTCTACATTATTTCCAGGGTGACAATAAAAATAAGTATACAGTTCAAAATGCAAGCAGAATCAAAGTAAATAATTGAACACATTTAGAGAAAAGTTGTGTCTGTTGTGTTGTGTTGTCTATTCATTTTTCTAAATTAACAAAGGAATAGTTAGACCACATTTTTAAGAAATATGCTTCCTAGTCAAGATTAATATATATATGTATTTTGTGATATTATAGTATTGTATGTATGTATGATTTTCTTTTTTTTTAGTATACAATATAGTTGGAGTAAATCGTTTCTTGCTACATGCAGTTTTATATGTATAAGCTAAAACACTCCCAATCCAGATCAGCGTATTTCGAATCAGTGACATATTCCCATTTATGATAGTAAGTTAGTTTATCAAAATGTGTGAGTCAAGTAATAAATCTTACATTTTTTTGTGACCGAGAAGGGTGTTGAATTTATTTTTATTTTGCATTTGATTGTAAAAGGGTATATAGGATTGCACAGTTTACACTCGGGTATAATGATACCTATAAAGAGTTGGCATAATATAAAACTACATGTTTAATGCCTTCATAAGGAAGACACTCTGTATCAATTGGGTATAAAGAAAACATTACGTCTTTTGTAAAACCAAAAAAAAACCAACTAATAAACAGTTGGTCGGGACATTTTTTCACATTCGTTTTTTGTTAGATAATTTATCGACATTTTTAAAATAAATACATGATGGTAAATACTTGTAACTTTTCAAAATAAACCTTACGTAATTTCAAGTGGTTTCGAAACATAAATTACTGTCAGTGTCACGGACTGCTTTGATTTGGGTCTACAAAATGATTGTCATTTTCCTGTCTCAGCTTTTGGATCGACGCAACACTGGTCGTTATTTGTTTAGGCAGAACTAAAAATCCGTAAGGTATAGCTCAATGAAACATTATTTTCAAATGTTTTCTTAAGTTTCACAGGTATACAGACAAAAGTGAAACAAACATAAAGGATGTGCAGAGCTAAGGAACAATTTTTAAACCTGGAAATATTGTTAACAAATTCTATTTCGCATGGAAAGAAGACGTTGTTTTTAATATACGAGCGAATAATGTTTGCAACATTAGATACATCCTTGACAATATTTACAACACTTTCTATGGATATTTTAATTTTTAGCTCATCAGGCCTGAAAGGCCCGATGGGCTTATGGCATGGCATGGTATCCGGCGTCCGTCCATCCGTCCGTCCATCCGTCCATCCGTAAACTTTTCGCTTTTTCGACTTCTTCTCCAGAACCAATGACTCCACAGAGCTGAAATTGTATGTGCAGACTCCTTGACCAATGGGGATTCTAAATTGTAAATTTCATGACCCCATGACCCCAAATGGGGTCACAGGGGTCACATCCTTAAAAACCTATTTTCATCTTCTTCTTCAGTTCCAAAAGGTCTAGAGAGCTGAAAAGTTGTGTGCAGACTCCTTGGCCAATGGGGATTCTAAATTGTAGATTTCGTGACCCCGTGACCCCAAATGGGGTCACCGGGGTCACATCCTTAAAAACCTATTTTCATCTTCTTTTTCAGTTCCAAAAGGTCTAGAGAGCTAAACAGTTGTGTGCATACTCCTTGGCCAATGGGGATTCTAAATTGTAGATTATGTGACCCCGTGACCCCAAATGGGGTCACCGGGGTCACATCCTTAAAAACTTATTTTCATCTTCATTTTCCAGTTCCAAAAGGTCTAGAGAGCTGAAAAGTTGTGTGCAGACTCCTTGGCCAATGGGGATTCTAAATTGTAGATTATGTGACCCCGTGACCCCAAATGGGGTCACAGGGGTCACATCCTTAAAAACCTATTTTCATCTTCTTCTCCAGTTCCAAAAGGTCTAGAGAGCTGAAAAGTTGTGTGCAGACTCCTTGGCCAATGGGGATTCTAAATTGTAGATTATGTGACCCCGTGACCCCAAATGGGGTCACAGGGGTCACATCCTTAAAAACCTATTTTCATCTTCTTCTCCAGTTCCAAAAGGTCTAGAGAGCTGAAAAGTTGTGTGCAGACTCCTTGGCCAATGGGGATTCTAAATTGTAGATTATGTGACCCCGTGACCCCAAATGGGGTCACAGGGGTCACATCCTTAAAAACCTATTTTCACCTTCTTCTCCAGTTCCAAAAGGTCTAGAGAGCTGAAAAGTTGTGTGCAGACTCCTTGGCCAATGGGGATTCTAAATTGTAGATTTCGTGACCCCGTGACCCCAAATGGGGTCACCGGGGTCACATCCTTAAAAACCTATTTTCATCTTCTTTTTCAGTTCCAAAAGGTCTAGAGAGCTAAACAGTTGTGTGCATACTCCTTGGCCAATGGGGATTCTAAATTGTAGACTATGTGACCCCGTGACCCCAAATGGGGTCACCGGGGTCACATCCTTAAAAACCTATTTTCATCTTCTTTTTCAGTTCCAAAAGGTCTAGAGAGCTAAACAGTTGTGTGCATACTCCTTGGCCAATGGGGATTCTAAATTGTAGATTATGTGACCCCGTGACCCCAAATGGGGTCACCGGGGTCACATCCTTAAAAACATATTTTCATCTTCTTCTCCAGTTCCAAAAGGTCTAGAGAGCTGAAAAATTGTGTGCTGACTCATTGTCCAATGGGGATTCTAAATTGTAGATTATGTGACCCCGTGACCCCAAATGGGGTCACAGGGGTCACATCCTTAAACACCTATTTTCACCTTCTTCTCCAGTTCCAAAAGGTCTAGAGAGCTGAAAAGTTGTGTGCAGACTCCTTGGCCATTGGGGATTCTAAATTGTAGATTTCGTGACCCTGTGACCCCAAATGGGGTCACCGGGGTCACATCCTTAAAAACTTATTTTCATCTTCTTCTCCAGTTCCAAAAGGTCTAGAGAGCTAAACAGTTGTGTGCATACTCCTTGGCCAATGGGGATTCTAAATTGTAGATTATGTGACCCCGTGACCCCAAATGGGGTCACCGGGGTCACATCCTTAAAAACTTATTTTCATCTTCTTCTCCAGTTCCAAAAGGTCTAGAGAGCTGAAAAATTGTGTGCTGACTCATTGTCCAATGGGGATTCTAAATTGTAGATTATGTGACCCCGTGACCCCAAATGGGGTCACAGGGGTCACATCCTTAAAAAACCTATTTTCACCTTCTTCTCCAGTTCCAAAAGGTCTAGAGAGCTGAAAAGTTGTGTGCAGACTCCTTGGCCAATGGGGATTCTAAATTGTAGATTATGTGACCCCGTGACCCCAAATGGGGTCACAGGGTTCACATCCTTAAAAACCTATTTTCATCTTCTTCTCCAGCTCCAAAAGGTCTAGAGAGCTGAAAAGTTGTGTGCAGACTCCTTGGCCATTGGGGATTCTAAATTGTAGATTTCGTGACCCTGTGACCCCAAATGGGGTCACCGGGGTCACATCCTTAAAAACCTATTTTCATCTTCATTTTCAAGTTCCAAAAGGTCTAGAGAGCTGAAAAGTTGTGTGCAGACTCCTTGGCCAATGGGAATTCTAAATTGTAGATTATGTGACCCCGTGACCCCAAATGGGGTCACAGGGGTTACATCCTTATAAACCTATTTTCATCTTCTTCTCCAGTTCCAAAAGGTCTAGAGAGCTGAAAAGTTGTGTGCAGACTCCTTGGCCAATGGGGATTCTAAATTGTAGATTATGTGACCCCGTGACCCCAAATGGGGTCACAGTGGTCATGATCTAAGAACCTATCTTTTGCTTGTAAACAATAACTTAAATAACTTAAATATTCAACTTTAGATAGTAAATCAATGAAGTCCTGATGAGCTACAGAGCCCATGGCTCTATTTTTTGGAGGTACTGTAATGATATGATAATATCAGAGTATATATCGAGAATTTCACCCAAATGTCTTCTGATATCAAATATATCAACACGAGTTCATTAAAGTTACACATTAACTGTCATTAACTTATTATAAAATAGGATTATGAAGATTTGATTTAAGCGTTATTTACAATGTAGATATCGCTTGTCGATGTCGCTTGATCTCACACAAGCACCATCTACTTAGGGAGCCAGCTTTGGGTGATAAAAGACGAATGTTCATGGAACTTTCGATTCCCCCAAATTCATTTACGTGATTACATTTATGAAAACATATTGGAAACTTTCTGGTTCAGATTTACAGAAAGAACAAATATTTGAATAACTTATTTTCATTTTCAGCAGCTCTCTTGTGTATATCGCTCTATTTATAAATATATACTGAACATCTAAAATGTCACACTCTTAGTACAGTTTCTGGACTTTTCAAACACACTAATCCTTGAAATATGTGTATAAAGAAGCCCATTCTGCAACTTCTAGCCGGACCGTGTTGTGTTTTTCCTTGAAAACACATTAATTGAATTAACATTTCTTTTCTTTGAACTTTTAAATTAATAATTTGATATACATTTCTACTACAATGAGTTTGTTACATTAATGACTAACAAACAAAAGTATTAATAGACAGGGTAAAGACGTATGTTTAGGGAAGACATTTTGTTGTAAAACATAAATTATCGGAACTATTATCTAAATAAAAATTATCATCGTTTCATATATGAATTAATAAAACACATATTTGATTTATTGTAAACAATACGCATGTCAATGTATTCATGAATGGCCATTTTAGTGAAAACAATATTTTTATATCCTGTATATGTTACAGTCGATTACATTTTTAAATTCAACAGTGCAATTATATTTTTGAAATTACCAGTGATACAATTCTATTTTCAGTTTGCATTCTATATTCATAATTATTTTCATATTTTGGCATGTAGAAGTTGAATGTTTATTGTTTAAAGTGTGAAACAACAGATCTAGGCTTATGATTTACATTTCATACTTGAATTCAGTAATGTGATTCTTTATATAGAATTAATGGAATATTAATCATGGACAAATATATTTCTGTCCCACAACAATACACTTTTCACTGCTTCAATTACTAAAAAATATAGTTTGCTTGATAAGTAAATGAAAATAGATAAATTAACATATTCAAAACCAATAAATAATTTAAACTAGTTGAGAAAAGTTTGTAAAATAATTAAAAGAGATAAATTCAACTCAGCTAAAGAACATTTCCCCTTGATTATTTGTCTGTAAGAATAAGACGTATTGACATTCAGAACAGTTTTCAGTTATATTTAAAGTGCAATGCATTCTTAAAAAATCTTTTAAACAAGTATATGAAGTTCCCTGATTTAATTGCTTTGTGGGACATTTAAAATATTCTAAAATTAATAATAAAGTTATCAACACTGGCTTATGTATTTCTTTCAATTTCGTCCCCACTAACGTTTATTTACTTTCAATATCAGGATTTTCTTTATCAAAATTTGGATATTCATTTCTGAATGCAAAAGACTTTACTGAAAACACGTAAAATTGGAGTATAAAAAAGTGAATGTTGACATGATTGAACTGAGAGAATTTAATGTGTAAATGATCGCACAGAAAGTAATTACTTTTTCGGGTGTAGGATGTCTATATAAGGTTTGTAAATCTGCAGTTTTATATGTAAGTGAAATAAGTTTTATGATAACGGATCGGATACATTTATTATAGCTTCAATGCCATTCAAGCTATGCGATCCTTTGTCTGTCAGTGTCATCCCACATTTACATTACCTCCGCATTCGTTTTGCGTTGCAAAAAAAATAATTGTTTGTCAAATTTCCTTAAAATTTATTGAAATAATAATTAAGAATTAATTTTCAATTGGTATTTTCTTTTGACATTTAATTACTAAGCGAATCTATCAAACGGAATTTAAGTGACAGTAGCGCTCCGTGAACTAACAACGTGCGTTTGTTTGTAGGACATAACAAGAGTTACGTCCCTTGATTTTCAGGGGGCGTGGTCAATTCGTCCACCGTTGGGCTCAAAATAGACCAAGGGATTCCCCATCTGGGACAGCGGCAAGGGAGGTCTAGTTTTTTCGAAACATGCCTCTCGTCCTCGGAAAACATCGGCAATGTTCGGGAAACTTCCAAATATGGTCAATGCGAATTCATGTAGAGATGTAATTTGAAACATTGCATTCGCAACTATGCAAGTCATGTCAGTCTCGAAATGCAAAAGTCCTTTTTACAAAGCTGACTTTGCAACTCCTCATTTTCCATTTTTCATTTGTCAAACGTAACTTGTAACATGACAAAATGTGCATATTATTTAGATTTAATAATTAAAAATGACAAGTTGACTTTTCGACTTTGACAATTTCTAGAATTACATTTCAACTTTGTAAAGTTGAGAATGCGAAGTTACGATTGACAGAATTAAAATGTTAGTTTTGCATGATTGGACTTGTCTTTTCGAGACATGTATGGTTGGGAACGACATGTTACACTTTACAAGTTACAAGTCAACATGTCTTCATTTTTGGCACAAAATCCCTTCCATAGGTTACCTCCGTTGCTTTTTGCTGTGAGATTAATTGTTTGGATTAGAACTTCTTCAAACATCTCCAAATTTCAATGGAATTGTATTATACTGCTTCCCTCCCCTGGCCAAAGATATCCTGGTCTCCACTGTGCAGATACAATTCCCTGAGGTTTTTTCTTTGCTGTTGAAGAAAAAGAATAGAATATACTGTATATGATACAAAAAACGTATAGAATTATGTTTAACACAAAATAGTACATCAATGATTATCTTTGCTGTTTAATATAGCTGAATGTATTGAATCACATTCCATTTGAGAACAGTCTGATGTCGGATATGAATTTGCTGAATGAAGGCTGTACAACAATGGTCCTGCAACGAATTGATTTCTATTTTGCCCACCACAAGAATCCGAAAAATATTTTTTTTCAAGCTATATACAGAACAGGTGTTCTTGAATAAGCATGTGGCAATTTCAATTGCTCCTCTTTTTCCATTTGGTTTATCCCACAGGTGACATGTTCCTCATTGACTACAATTGAAGACGAGACAAACCCTCAGCGATTTTGTTAGATTTTCCTGGTAGGTATCTTGTTCTTGCTGTAAAATTATGTTTCATGGCCATAAGAGTAAATTGTCTAACAAGTTTATTGATAGTGCAATATTTGGAACATCCCTTATTAAAGATCTTACTTGGTACCTATTGTCATGATCAAATATCTTTGTGATCAGTGGCCTTATTATCACAATGAAACACAATGCGTTTCCTAGTCCAGCATTGTCCCCACAATATGCATGCCATGAGAACTGGGTATAGTTCTAGGTAGGCCATGGACACCTGCTCATAGATTTCAACTCTGCTGGCCAAGTGTCACTGAACCATATTCCCACGAATTATCCACCACAACCAAGCGTAGAGGCGGAATCCGTGAAAAGTTCATGTCGCAGTTAAAAGAACACTCCATTCTACTTCACTAGGAACAAAATCCACATGTCAGTTCTTTCCTACACTCCTCAGCGCGAGTAACCCTTTCAAAAACAATCCCCCCACAGGTGTTGACAGGCTGATTAGGTATGACACGAAAGATCTTCCTCAGGGAATAACTCTGGCGGCACAGTTTAGGTGCCCCAAAAGAGAGAAGGGTTTGTTTTGTAATTACTCCTGAGAAACTGCAGGATCTGCTGTACTTTGGCTTCAGGTAGTGTAGCCTAAATACAAGCCGTTTGTAAAGGTACTAATCTAGATCTTCCATTTTATACCTTGATAAGGCCATATTTAAAGGATGAACCGATGTCTGTTTGAAAGCCTCCCTGATGTTCCATGCCTCCCTGAGTGTAGCTGGGCCATGTGTAGACATCTCTTCAATGATACTGAACCCCTTAGCGCCGTAGGCTTATTGCGTGGATGAGTGCGGGCAGCAAGGCACCCACCTAGCACTTGGAACCTTGGTGCTCTAATCATTTCTTAGTTATGCACTTGGTACCTTTTGTCATGATCAAATATCTTTGTGATCTCCATCAACTCTTGCTCAATAAACACCGTATATGATGATTTAGACAACTCAAAATCAAAGGATGAATTTATAATTGCTGATAGCGACAACACCTATAATGAAGTTATGAACCCAGAAGTAAATTGGCCATGAAATGTTCAATTCTCCCATACTGAGGCAAGTTATGACCAACACGTGACTTATGACAAAGAAAACTAAGTCTATGGTTGAACAAATTGATGTTACTTTGTTTAGGATAAGGTCATGGAAGATTAAGCAGGGAATGAAGTGTAGTTATGAAATAAAACCATTAAGTAAAGTCTGTATTGACCTGTATACACATTTGAAATTACACCCTATATAACAGTTGGAATATTCAAAATAAACTCTCAACCAATCATGCTTGGCTTCTTCATATTTTGGAAAAAGTATATGACCAATGAACACAGCTGTTGTCTTTTTTTTTACCTTTAACCACGTGACCATGTGGGTTATCCGAAATAATTATCCCCTTTTACTGCGAAGAGATTTAGCCCAAAGATCTCAAACTGAAATGACCGTTGTGTAATTTTGCCTCTGATCGTTAGTTAACATAAGATGTTTCAATTCAAAGCCATTTACACCTAAATGAGCAAACATGTATCAATTCGAGTGCATAATTTTGAGTTTGTACGTTTTAACTTTGCTGAAAATTACGATTTTAAAAAAAAGGGAATATTCGACTGTCGCGTGTAAAACTTTATATATCCATACTAGACAGATATTGTGCTTAATAAATTATATGTTCACTTTAAAATGACATATCAATCATGTTTTTATCTTTAGTGATTGGAGAACAATAATTATCCAAGAAAGTGTCCCTCGAAAAGTCGGAGTGTTTTTGGAAACTGTTTAAATTGTGCCCAAACTATTACCTTTTACATGATACTATTCTGTAGTGAATTTGATGAGATAACCATGTAAAACATTGAAACAAGGTGCAAGTATGTAAGTGGATATTTAAAAATAATATGATGACCATTACAGCGAAGAGATGAGATGCCAGGTTCCCGCAAACTCTTGCCAATAAGCATGCCGCCAAAAGTAAGGTTTCAAAGGGAAACGATAACAAACATTATAATACACAAAATGTAAATGGCCGCTTCACAATGTGACCAACGAATTCGTCATGATTTACTTAATTGGTTACAACGATATCAGCTATCTTTTAAATTAAGTTGTAAGTCTGTAGTTCTAGTTTGAAAATGTTGCCCATGTTAAACATTCAAATTTAACCTTTACTAAGATTAACTCTCATGCTTAAACGTTGCACGAAGGTTCATACATCAGTAAGTGTTGTCAATCTCCTTTGGAAATTGTCAAGATCATTGTGGAATTTGATTCCAAGTACTTCAAATACCCAACTTGGGCATTCTAGTTTAATGTCTTTGCACAATTGTTCACCTCTATCTCTCTTCGAGCCTATCCATATTGCTTTTGTCTTATCTATATTTATTTTAAGCCCTGACATTTTATAAAATGTATTAATTTCATCAATAGCAGCCGTTAAACTTTGTTCTGAGCCGTCAAGAAATAATTCAGTGTCAACTGCATATTGATTCAATTTATACTCAGTATTGTCAATAGCAATACCTTTTATATATTATTACTTCTATACTTCTAATCATACAACCTAATATTTCAGCAACAAATATAAAAAGATATGGCGACAAAGGGTCACCTTGCCTGCATCCGCGTTCATTTATGAACAATTCTGAGAGTTTACCGTGTTGAAAAACACATGATGTCAGAATATTTATTCTATATTATATGATTCTACCTGGTATAAATCCGGTTTGATTAGCATGTATCAGTGAATCTAACGTTTTCTTAATCGGTTACAGACACAGTGGCATGTATCGCTTAGAAACAGCGTTTGAAAGACATATATCTATAAAGACCCTACCCTACCCTATTAATTTATATAGTAATAGGGTAGGGTCAAACGCTGTTTCAAAGCGATACACGCAACTGTGGTTATAGATACACGCACTAACACTCTTATAAAGTGCATTCAGTAAAGTAATAGGTCTCCAGTTCTTTAACATGAACTGACGTGCGAAAGAAAGTATATCACTCAGTTGTTTTCCATTAATTCAATATTTTAAAGAAATTAGATGCATCTGATTATGGCACGATACAATAACACCTTTCGGCAGTAGTTTGAATGACTTTATTAGTGACTGTTTTACTTTTTAACTTTAATATCATTATTTAAAGTAGACGGGGGTAAGAAATGAAATTTACACCAACAGGACCTCTACCATGTTCAAAATGTTGTAAATGTGTGCAGGACGAGGCACATTTATTGATTTTCACACAGAGTATGTCTTATATGTCGATTAACAATTGTGTTTTGTCAAAATTAATTTGGGGGAATTTCAAAATTTAATTTTTTTTTAATTTTAATTTTAAAAAAACAAAAACGCGTACAGGTATTCTTTGACTGATTTAATGTTTTGGACTAATTTGCCAAACTAGTCAGTTTTTGAATACGACGTCGAAAATTCGAGATATGTGACTTTGAAAATTATACATATGATAAATATAACTGAGTGATATACTTTCTTTTGCACCTCAGTTTAGTTTTATCTTTATTAGCTTTAGATATACATGTAATGACACCTCTTTTCATCGTTAGAGACATTTGATATTGTTTTTAGAAATAATATGAACAAATCGAAAAATCCAAAATTTTAGTTCCTTCCTAAAGAATTTAAAGAAACAATTTGGAAGCCATCAATTCCAGGACTTTTGTTATTTTTGATGTTTTAACTGCCTGGAATAATTCATTCATGTTAATATGTTTATCCAAATTTGCTCGTAAATCATCATTAAGATGTATTACAATCTCATCCAAGGGGGAAAAGTATTTTTCAAAATGTTTATCTTCAGAGTAAAGCTTCTGATAAACAAGAGTCATCAGAAGATGACATATCCCACCGGTTCCACAAAATTTGTAAACCACATCTTTGACAGATACTTGTGTATCTACTACCGTACTTCAGTTAGTGGGTATTACAGATTCTGAGTTTCAGGTATGTTAAGGGTTTTAGACTTCTGCTGCAGAAGCAGTCAAAATCAACAACAACCAACATCCCTCTCATGTTTCTATGGAAACAGAAAAAAATTAATTTTTCAAAAGGCACCAATTCAGTCAGTGGGTAATACACATGCAAAGTTTCAGGAAGATTTTGGAGCTGTGCTCCGGAAACGAAGCTGTCTCTGAACAAAGTCCAAATTCAACAAGTTTCTATGGAAACGAAATAAAATAAAATGTTCATGAATCTGAAAATATCAAAAGGCACCACTTCAGTTAGTGGGTAATACACATGCAAAGTTTCAGAAAGATATGATGAACGGTTTTGGAGCTGTGCTCCGGAAACGAACCTGTCTCTGAACAAAGTCCAAATTCAACATGTTTCTATGGACACGAAAAAAATAAAATTTTCAGAAATCTCAAAATATCAAAAGGCACCACTTCAGTTGGTGGGTAATACACATGGAAAGTTTCAGAAAGATATCATGAACGGTTTTAGAGTTCTGCTCCGGAAACGAAATGATTACGGACGGACGGACGTACGGACAGACGGACGGACGGACGGACGGACGGACGGACGGGGTGATGACTATATCCCACGGTATTACATACCGGTGGGATAAAAATATTTTACTTCTTGCAGTATAGAGTCACTGTCTGTTAAATGTTCATTGTTTGGTGGAGTTTATTAATATAATTATTAACATAATGTCTATTTTCCAAATGGCAAAAACATTTTGTTGGTGTCTCTCCTTCCTCATACCAAAGTACCTGGTTTCTCATAGATATACCTCTCAATTCCTCTTGCTTAAACTGTTCAAGTTCAGTTTTATGTTTTGTTAATTCACTCAGCAATGTTTCACTAATATTTTGGAAATTTCTTATATCTTCTTCAGGGGTTGCACGAATGTTATCTTAGTGACTTACAAATCACCTTAGTGCTTTGTGAAAAGAGGCCGGCCTGCATTCCAAATAGCTATCCTGATGACTGTAACCAACATTTGGAGGAAGTTCACCATTACATTTCTAAATGATTACAAAGGATAAGTTTTACAATGTCTAAATTAAAAGAAAACACCATATTTGCATCTTTATTATTCGTTCAAAGTTATCGACAGGAGAAATGGACACTTTGCGCTCAGCATTTGACAGAAATGGGTAAGTAAATGTTTTGAATATTCTACTAAAATATTTTACTCGTAATATTTATTATATTTTGGACATATACACGCAAACATCAAGCAAACTATTTTCAAAAAATTAGATTGGATAATTTGTGTCTTGCTTAATCATTCCCTGATTCACACAGAACCAGAACCAGAAATGATGTATATATTTGTATAGAAAAGGTAATGCAGCCAGGCTTAAATTAGCCAGTGATGGAAACTGATGCGGGTTGTGACGTGTGGGGGACGTTGCATTGGGACTGCAGGTTTAGCTTGTTAGTGTGACCATGTTCACAATGATTCTTGAACAATATTTTTCAAATTTTAACAACCACCTCGACATGTATCAAGATACACTGCCGTCCAAAAGAAACGCCCACATGCTTCTTTAAGATGAAATATATTACTTTAACACATAATTCATGATCGTATCAAGGTTATAATGAAACAATATTTGATATGACAATCCATTGGCCATGAATTGCACAACCACCCGTGACCACGCACCCCAAAAACCTGCTACTTCCGGTTTTTGATTTGTACAATAAGTTTATTACCATGACCCCATATGCAGAGTTATCACTTTGGTATTTTGTGGACAGGTGAACATTGTCAGGAGGACTTTGGTGGTATGGTCTTCGGATTTACAGAGTATGGTGCAGCAAAACTGTTTTTAAACCATGATCGAAAACTGAACAGTTACCATCTCTAATTTCCCCCCTACAACATGCAAATTTATGAAACTTCAATATTTTGTTAAAAAATGATGCAACTTCATAATGCCACACTTTGGTTAACATGCTCCTGATACTTTTTCTGAAATCTCATAAAATATCTGGTGGGCGTGTCTTTTGGACGGCAGTATAATTAAACTGAATCATTGCTCTGTTGACATTTCGAAATTTTAACAATTAGTCACTTTTATTCAAAATATTATTTGATCCTGACCACTTTAAGGAAACCACTTATAGCTGATCCAGATGAAACTGTGCTTCCATATGGTATTGACTACCACCTGAACTGTACGTTTCAATCTGCTAGAAAAGTGGCGTATCAGTACCTCAAATTATTTATATATAACAATATCAAAATGGAACCATGGTACACAACTTTATCTTTGTTTCGTAAATGAAATGAAGAAATACTGACCTATCTTTGACCAAAGCATTATGTCCAATGACCATGGTCGTATTCAAATATTCAAAATGGACATTTCTATGCATTCAATAGATCTTAATTAGAATTGATGAAACGTAATTGTTTGTAATCTAATGATACCGTGAAAGAACTATAAAAAGAACCAGTGGCGTATTCCAAAGGGAGATGACTTTTCAACTATTGAATAACTCACGTCATTTTTCTGAGAGATATATCAATGATCTATATATAATTTTTATTTTCCCTTCGTTTTAGCATAATATTTAATATTTAAAAATGTTAATACAGATATAACAAGTTAACAATTAAGTATTTATATGTGTTATACTTTAATAATTCAAAAATACCAAGCTGGAGTCGACATAGCTTTCGACAAGGTACTGGGGATATAGTATATATAAAGTATGAGATATAAACCCGCGTCGTGGTAGTTTCGGCTTGTGTTTTCATTAAATTTTGCGAAGCAATCTTTTGTTTTTACGTAAACGGTATGCAGGCCTTAAACTGTTTCTATGCCATGCACTGTATATTAAATATTATTTCCATGCACTGTATATTAAATATTATTTTAATTTGTCCGTGCTGTATCATTCTCTTCCCAAAGATTTTACTCCCTTCAGATTTCTGATCCTAACTTGGGAGTAACCTCTGTGGGAAGAGAATGGTGGTGTATATCAGAGTGTTATTCATAAACACTAACTGTTATCTCTGTCTTCTTAAATAAATTTAGACATTATTCTTAACGATTTGTTTTGAAGGCGTAATGTGTTTTTTCTTTGTGAGAATGTATTGTTGTTAAAGTTTTTCCTACAGTAAAACCCGTTTTTAATTTCGAAACTTAACACCGTTGTTGTAATCGAGATATATGCATAAATATATATATGTATAGATCTCCTCTAGTCCCAAACAAGTGGTTTGTCGATTTAAGTTACCACTTTGTTGAACTGCATCGTTTATTTTAAACATCTATTGTAAATTGGATCAAGGGTTTGTCAATTTTAGCTTGTGGGCATCTCAGGTTTGGAAATTTTAAAGTCTTATCTCTAAAGTTACTTATTCATCATTCACGCATCACTGCGTCTCTGACAACAATCTGTACTGTAGGCCTACCGCGTTTCTTCTAATTAAAGGTACATCCATTGTGTTATCGGGGGTCACATATTGCAAACGTTATAAATGGTTTTACTTTATCGTGAAGTACCGACTGTTACCGAAAACTACCATTTTGATGATAGTAAACTTAGCATATATTGACGATATGAAGGTAAAAGTAGTGAACCGGACAATGCACAGCGTGTGGCGCGCGTCAATGAGTCAAACGTAATTTTGGAATCTTATTTATAACAGACAAAAAGACACAAAAGGTCTAGAGAGCTGAAAAGTCGTGTGCAGACTCCTTGGCTAATGGGGATTCTAAATTGTAGATTTCGTGACCCCGTGACCCCAAATGGGGTCAAAGGGGTCACATCCTTAAAAACCTATTTTCATCTTCTTCTCCAGTTCCAAAAGGTCTAGAGAGCTGAAAAGTTGTGTGCAGACTCCTTGGCTAATGGGGATTTTAAATTGTAGATTTTGTGACCCCATGACCCCAAATGGGGTTACAGGGGTCACATCCTTAAAAACCTATTTTCATCTTCTTCTCCAGTTCCAACAGGTCTAGAGAGCTGAAAAGTTGTGTGCAGACTCCTTGGCTAATGGGGATTCTAAATTGTATATTTCGTGACCCAGTGACCCCAATCTTGGTCACGGGTCATGACCCAAAAACCTATTTTCATCTTCTTCTCCAGTTTATATGTAAAGCTCTAGAAAGGTGAAATGTTGTGTAGAGATTCTTTGGTCAAAGGTGATTCTTAATTGTTGGATTAGTGACCGTGTGACTCCAAATGTGGGTCACAGGGGTCATGATCTAAAACCAATATTATTTTGCTTGTTAACAATGTATTACTTGAGATAACTTAGATATTCAACCTTTGATAATAAATCAATAAAACCGTGATGAGCTACAGAGCCCATGGCTCTATTTTTATTGGAAACTAGTAATTATGATAGATTTGGCGATTGGGGATAAATATGCAAGCAGAGTGAATTTATTTGTGTTGTAGACAGCACACGTGGTGAGTTAGAACGTATTAAAACCAAATAAATTTGATGAAACACAATTGATGCACCTTTAACTTTGTAATCTCATTTGATACACACATTTTCTCAATAATATGAAAGTGATCACATTTTAGTTCTTATTAAGTAAATTTTATCTAGCATTTATGGTTTCTTTAGGAACACGCAATTTAGAAAATTGCACTGACATCTTTCAGATCTGCGTAAGTCGCTATTATTAAGAGAAATAGAAAAATAAAATGGCGAGACGCAATCTTAGTGAAGAAGATCATCATTTCGCAGTGAAAAGCCCAACATTTTGGGAATTCAAATATCACTCAACATAGGGTAATGTTTCAAACCAGAGAAGAATATACGCCAAACCGTTCCCCCGGATCCCGAGATGTGATCGTCTGTATCTGGTGGAGACTGTTCGTGTTCGAATCAACTGCATGTCCCAGTATATGCGCCTGTACTTCTGACTATACAATAGTATACATTATATTTCATCAATGTGGAAATACTTTGAAAATATTGGAAATTGCAAGCAATCTATGGAGACATTATCTAACGTATTGGTATTGTATTCATGTAGTTGCTTGATACACTGTCGGCCAAAAGAAACGCCTACCAGATATCTTCTCAGATTACGTAAGAACTATAATGAGCAGTTTAGCAATATTATGTCATAATAAAGTTGCACCATTTCTGCATAATATATTTGAATTTCAGAAGTTGTCAAGTCACAAAAGAATGGTGATTGTTGAAATGAAGTAATAATATGACATAATTGTTCAGTTTTCGATAAGTGCTTGATCAGAAAAAACATTTGAAACAGATTTTCATAAAACCTAGAGCAACGATACAGGCATGCATTAAATTGGTGATGACGTTACAGATGTACGTGGTAACGGTGCGCAAGTGAATCAACCGACAATAGTTGTCTTCATTGGGTTTGGTTTTCATGAATGTTATTTCATCGAAACACAGTTTTCCCACGATTTCAATGAACTTTCATATTAACTAATTTTTAGCATAACTTGGAGACCACTATAACTTATGTTTCAGAAATTATTTTATCTTTTATTTTAAGGAAATCAAGTAGGCGTTTCTTTTGGCCGACAGTGTAACTAGCCGTCTTCGAACATTCCTTTGAGAAATAAAATCAACAATGACCTTTCGAAACAAAAACACAAAAGGGATACGTTTGTTTAATGGATTATATATAACTATTATTAATTATGTTGTCACAGAACTGAACAGTAAAGAAAGATGTAAAGGAAATGATGTATCGAATTCAGTTGAGTTGAGGTTATATTATCAGAAGCTCGATCCAACGAAAAGTGTACACAGCATTCTTCGTTGAATAATATGTTTTAAAATCTGCTTTGAGTTAATCCCGTCCATGAATGTAAGACAATGCGAGAAAAATACATGTAAACAGAATTTTTTTATGTATATACTCCGAAACGATCAAGCAGTTTTCAGTCCAATTACTGTGTTCTCTGGCGTATTGCTGAAACGAAATAATGAATGTGAACTATTTACACTAAATAAATGCTGTAATCAATATATCTCCAATGGTGATTCTGTATACATGTATTGGTATAGTCTAACACTCAAGACTCTGAACAACATATTGAGAAGAAGCCTCTGTTAAGTCTCCCTTTTCAATACTTAATAAAATGGTGATATTTTCAGAATAAATACTGAAATAGGTAGGTATATTAGATACATGAACCATTACCAACCACATTAACTTCAGTTTTAAAGATAAGCTGTGACACTTAAAGGGGCAGTAGCACGTTTTTTCGGTCTAATAAGTCGATGAAATTTATTTGAAAAATAATGTCACCAATAGTTAAACACCCTTCCCTCTTCGGAAAATCAAGTTTAAAAATAAGTGTACATGGTTCCGTAAAGCCATGGGAATCGTTATTGTTATTCGAAATAATAAAATGAGTTCACAATAAAATGGCCGCCATGCGATTTTTGCTTTTATAAGCAACACCGCTTTTACCCCTACGGAAAATTGGTTTGTGTAATAAGATGTTTTACCCTCTAAAGTAAATATAAATGACATAAACTATCATTATAAATAGGAAATTTGAAAAAATAAAATTTGCAAAAAACGTGCGACTGCCCCTTTACAACTTCCAAACGCAAGGCATAACTCTTGCCAGTCTGCATTACTGGCTGATTTAAGCCTTGCGGTATTTCCCTCGCTTTGTTGTGTCAAGATAGTGAATCACTGCACCAGAAATGCATAACGGGCCTGGATTTCTAAGCACATATTTTTAAAGGAAATACTGCAAGGCCTAAATCACCCAGTAATGGAGACTGGCAAGAGTTATGCCTTGCATTGGGAAGTTGCCCCTTTAAGACTCTGAACAACATTTTGAGAAGAAGCCTATGTTTAGTCTCCTTTGCAAATCTGAATAAAATGGTGATATTTTCAGAATAAATGCTGAGTCTTAGTGTAGTAAGACTAGTATAGGTAGGTATGTAAGATACAGGAACCATTACTATCCACATTAACTTCAGTTTTATAGATAAGCTGTGACACCTTGCAATACAGAAACACCCGTATGTTGTCCGTTTAATTAAGAATTGACTTCGAATTTTATTCAGTTCGTGGAGGTATAAACTTAAAAAACGCTGTGCAAACTGTGCAAATTGTAGCGGATTTACGCACAGCGTTTTTTAAGTTTATACCTCCATGAACTTAATAAATTTTGAAGTCAATTCTTATAAATAAATATACGCGGAACTGGCGTTTTCAAAAGTTTACATTGCTCAGAATATACAAATTTGCAACAATCAGAACTGTAGGCTACTAGTTATGCGTATGAAGACACAAGATGTCAAATGAAAACGTCAAAACGTTATTAGCCCCGCCTACAACGCGGTCATCAACCAATGAAAATCCACACCGCAACTAGCCATGAACGTCACGTCATGGGGGCGCGGCTAAATGTTATGTGACGTCACGAAATTAAGTTTATGCAGGTATGAACTGAATCTCTGTGACAGTGTTCAGCGAATCAGGTCCACGTAAAGCAATTGCTATTTATTCATGTACGTAAAAACGAATAAGGAGACAAAAACAATTTGTGCATCCTCCTGAAATATGTGCATTTGTACAGACAGACAGATTTTAGTCAGTATATATAAGGCCAATGGTCAACATGCATAGTTAAATTACATAGTTATACACGGAACCACACATAGCATAGCATAAATAAGTGCATGAGTGAGTATACTTCCATTGGTATCAATCGTCAATGACGAACTTCTGTCTGAACTGATACGGTAGCTTGAACAGTGGCAGCTGATCGCCTACAGAATTAGCTTCTCGACAGTGCAGGTGAAAACACATTATTCATCTCCGTCATCACATCTTGCTAGGCGTATTCACTGCTGGTGTCAACGGCTACAAATGGACAACGGCGATAAAGTGAGGTTTTAAAGTTATGTTTACATATTTAAAAACATTTGGTCTTAACATGACATGTAACAAGGATGTTGCATACAGCAACCTCATTGCTCGGTGCAGTCTTTTGCACAAAACGTTATGCGTTATCTTAGTAGATCAAGATCGCTATTTGAGCCCTGAGCACTTTTGTATTTTATGTACGCGGAAGTTTGTAAGATGACTACGTCACTGTTATTGTACTTTTATTTGGTAGATGGACATAACTGCCCCTGTCACGTTGTGTACCAATAGTAAATAGTACAAGATGTCATGGACGGTTCTGTCTGGTTCCCTTGGTCAAATGTATTCAATGTATTTATATAGAAAAACTACGAGCGTGACTTTCACAACAAAGTTTACGATTATGTATAACTTAGATGAATGGGTGATAATAAACATCCATACATTCTAATTCAGCTGTAAGCTCAGGCGTTCATATGCATGTAATGAATATGATTAGCAAGGATATAGAAGTTCCATATCCATAAACAAAAATCATTCTTTTTAATTTTTTAAAATCCATTAATACATTGAATTTTAAAATTAGATAATTGATTCAGCTGAGAACCAAGACGTGAACTTAAAGGCGCTGTAGCACGTTTTTTCGCTCAAATAAGTCGATGACATGTATTTGAAAAATAATTTTACCAATCGTAAAATACTCCCTTTCTTTTCGTAAAATCAAGTTATAAATGAGTGTAAATGGCTAAGAAAAGCCATTAGAATAATTTTTGTCATTTTAAATAATAAAATGTGTTCACAATAAAATGGCCGCTATGCAATTTTTGCTTTATACGCAACACCGTTATTACTTCTACTAATAATTGCTTTGTGTAATAAGATGTTATACTCTCTAAAATAAATTTAAATGGCACAAACTATCATTATAAATAAGAAATTTGACAAAATAAATTTTGCAAAAAACGTGCTACTGCCCCTTTAAAGGCGCTGTAGCACGTTGTTTCGCTGAAATAAGTTGATGAAATGTATTTGAAAAATAATGTCACCAAAAGTAAAACACCCTTCTCTCTTCAGAAAATCAAGTTTAAAATGAGCGTACATGGTTCTGTAAAGCAATTGGAATCGTTTTTGTCATATGAAATAATAAAATGTGTTCACAATAAAATGGCCGCCATGCAAGTTTTGCTTTATACGCAACACCGTTATTACCCCTACGGATAATTGGATTGTTTAAGAGGATGTTTTTACCCTCTAAAGTAATTAAAAATGACATAAACTTATATATTATAAATGGAAAATTTGAAGAAATAAAATTTGTAAAAAACGTGCTACTGCGCCTTTAAAGGCGCTGTAGCACGTTTACTCAATTAAATAAAGTGATCTCCCGAAAAGGTAAATAAGTGTTACCGATGGCTCAAAAACATCCCTGAATCAATAAAAAGAGTTCACGTGTTCATTAAAATGGCCGCTCGAAGGTAGTTCAAGTGATCTGACTGATGTAGTGATACCTAAATACTCAAAGTAGAGTTTTAGATATGCTACCATGCTAGAATGGTCAACCATCTTGCTGTCGAAAGTCTCAAATTTGCATGAGACCAGCAAACCTACCTCTCAACACTGAAGAGTTCCACACCACTGTCGCTTTTTACGTCGAACCATCTTCTTTCAATACGGATAACTGTTTTCTATGGATACGGCTTTTCGGGTCGTGTAATTACCCTCCAAAATGACATATTGTACAAACTTTAATAATGAATATCAAATTTTGAGATGACAAAATATGCAAAACGTGCTTCAGCACCATTAAATCTATTATACCTACGTTAGATACAGATACAGGTATAGATGCACGGATTTCTTCCAGCACATGTCCAAGGTAAGACAAGTATTGCATTTAGTGACCCAAATACCTGCCTTTGACGGATAAGTGAAAACAAACGAATTTGATAAAATTACACGAGTGACGTCACCCTATTGTTCTCTCGCTCCAATATTTAAGAAATGGAAGACGTGCTTTATCGTTGAATAAAACATAGCAGGTAGCATAAAACACGAAGCTCCCTGCTATGTTTTATCTCCACCCTTATATTTTTCAATAATGGACAATTGCACACCACATCACGTTTTTGACTAGAAATGTAAACTTTCGAAATGTTTTTATTTATTTTGAAAAATAAATAAGCAATAATTTGAGTGTATTTAGGTAGGCTTATGTCTTCGTAACTCTCCATTCCTTGGCTTTATTACTTCAAGTAATAGAGAGTTGCCGGGGCATTCCTCTAAACATAGTTGTATTTTTGTGCATAAACATGTGGAATAAAAAAAAAACAAGCAGAAAATTAATGCAAAACGAATTGTGAATTTTTGTCGAATATTAATATCCTAAATAAACAACAACTGTTTTATCGTTATCATGCCCGACTTGTATTGAACAAATGGCCTTATGTGAAGGTTCATCTTAATGCCACTTTGAATTATGTTGTAGTACAATACATCAAAACAAGATGTTGAATATGTGAAATGTTTATTGTTTAGGATATTAGATTATAACTATTATTATATTACTATCTAAATAAATTAAACCGACATTTTTTTATTATGTTATTACAATCGACTGTTATAACATAATATAGAACTGTCGATGTCAATTTATTGACATTGATAATATCATTAAGCATTATCATATTTATATTACAAACCCTTTCTATGTACTCTTTTAAAAGCAATAGACACAAAAGAATGCTTCTACGCCCAAAATGTAAACACAATTTACACAGATTACATTTAACTACACTGAAACATAACGACATTCCTCAGTTCAAGTCATATTGTAAATGAGCGCTGGAAACATTGACTTTCGCAGTAAATCCTGGACCGTGTTCAAGATAGGTATCAAAGTAATCTCTCAATTAGCGATTACTTTTAAACCTCTCTTGAACGCGATTGCTCAATGTAGCGCTACTTAGCAAGGCGAGCAAACTTCGAGGAATTTGCACTGTGTCGTTCAAGAGAGAAGAAGCGCTCATTGAGCGCTACATTGAGCGATCAATGAGCGCTACGAAGCGCTTCATTTTGTTGAACCGCCGGCTTGTTTTTGAAGAAATCTTACTTACAAGTGCCACTGACACATGATCTGAAACTGTTCCTTTGCCTAAGAACTCACAGTGATCGAAATAACGACCTGCCCGCCTGCCCAAGACAGTCAACTTTTCTGTTGGGTTGGCTTGAATTTTTCTCCCCCAGCCCGACTGAATATATCAGAACTATCTGATAGTCCTCAAATAAGATTAAGATTTATTTTGAATATTAAACCCATCCAACATGGAAAGATACATCCTCGATAATCCAGCGCTATTGTTCCGATAAATCTACACACAAGCGCGCTTGTGTGTAGATTTATCGGAACAATAGCGCTGGATTATCGAGGATGGGAAAGATAGGCCAACAGAGAAATATTCAGCTTGTGCATCATGACCAGTAAATCGTGTGCATGTTCAGTTACTTTGACCAGTACCAAAAATTATGGTTGACAATGGCAGTCTACAGTCACTATACATTATTAGCAAACATTTTTGAAAAAATACTTCACACAAAATTATATAAATGCCTCCTAAATAGTGTGATGCATATATATTTAAGAATGACCTGCATTTAATAATTACATTGAAACTGGAGATTTTCCGATCTATTTTTAGAATTTGAGCTTAGTGAATATTTCAAGAAAATTCAAAGGCAATATCACTTTGTCATGACTATACTTGTTACTAATAGATAATATGAAAATCAATAACTTTTTTACTGAAATAAGATAAACTCGGCCTAATAAATAAAACAGAAACAATAACACAGCATCAGAGTTACGGCATATGTTCTTGCTTCATGAAAGGGCCAGCCTATTTGTTCATGGGGAGAGAGAGGGAGGGGTCAACTTTGAAAGTTAGAGTAAACCATCTTCTCAGAACATTTGTTTATATATTTGTAATAGTTAACGTTTTGGATACAAAACAATACCAATAGATAAACCATGATAATAGTCTTTTATTTTCAATATAAATCATAAGTCATTTGGCAATATATATTACTGTACCCCCTTCACTATAATAGATTGTTCCAGCACAGATGCTTGACATTTCCGGTCTCAGCTTGAAGATCGACACAGTAAATTAAATTCAAATTAATTTGCTTATGTCACACAGTCACAGAATTGTAAAAACTAATTCAAATTCTGAAATGACACATAAAGTATTTTATAAATGATCTATAGTATTAGGAATTAATGATCAAATTTACATGATTGAATTTGAAATTCATCAAATTATATATATATAATATATATATTATATTCACACTGTGCTGATATTGCCATAAGACTTTTGAAATTTCCATTAAGGCTTTTGAACAGTTATTGTCAGATCATAGGTTTAAAATATTTACAATAGGCATTTGATGAATCGATCTAAGTGTATTTATATATTATAAGGTTGAAGGTAATATATGTAAAATCTGTAGATAATTGAATTATAATTTAAGAATTAATTAATCACCATTATCATGAGAATGGTCATTTTGCATTTATCTTGATGTCAAAATGTAGAATTAGTAATAGTTGATAATAATTAGAGAGTTGACATAAAGTTGAATTTCAATAGATGAAAACTACAAAATGTTCAAAAGATTTAACAAGACGGTACACCTTTTGTTTTCTACTGTGATTGAGTCAAACTGACAGCTGATGAAACCTTTTTTTCAAATTTAAAGTTTTTGATTTGGGCAGGCAACTTTGAAGACGGGCAGGCAACATTTACGGGTCACCTGCCCGACTGTCTTGCTGGCTTTAAAAATTATTTCAATCACCGAGTTAGAACATATCACATTCATTTTATTGATAACTTCACATTTTGAACAAGCAAACGGTAACCGGTACTAATTTGCAAACAGTACATTTTTGATAAACGGAAGGTAACTGGGCATGATTTGCCAACTTCACACTTTGAATAAGCAAACGGTAACTGGGAGCAATTTGCTAAATTCACAGATTATCATCCAGAACAGTAAAGTATTCTAAAACAATATTTGGAAAATATTTACATTTATCATTCCTGAGTCCAATGATATATCCATTGGTTTATAAGGTTATTTTCTAATGTTTACATCGTTTCGTTGCTAAATGCTATATCCATCGATTTATAAGGTTGTCCTCTAATGTTTATATCGTTTCCTTGCTAAATGATATATCCATTGATTTATAAGGTATCTAGGTACGTTAGACTACATTGTTTCGGTTGTTATGAGCTCCCCACTTGGTTTGTGGCATTAAGGATTCGATCTCTTTTATTCCCTCCTCCCCATTATCTTCGAATTCCCACATAGGTTAGTCGTCCTTTCGCGGCTTCTATTGTAACGATAGAAAATCCGAAGGAGTAATCCCAGTGGGAAGAGAATTATATGTTTTCAGTCTTATCTGCGATGGTAAACTGTCTTTTCTGACACGGATTTAGAAGACAACATGTGCAGCAAATGTTTTGATACACGTTAAAGACAATTATATATTTGTTCTTTTCTACCTTTATGCCTTTTCAATGAATTTTCATAATTTATAAACTACTGTTACACTAATGCATTTTGCAATTCATGTTACCAGATGAGACGCGGAGAGCAGTTAAACTTTATAAACCCACACGAGGTGAGTGTCTGTTTCTACCTTACCGGCATCTGAAGTTAGTTTCCTCACAACATGTCGCATCATACGACCAACGAGATCACATTGTGTTTCAAACGATATAGGGGAAACGCCATAAACGCTTGAACTGGTCAATTCAAAATGAAACATCACACATACATTGTATGGCTGAAACTCAGTCTTCAGGCCTATAGGACTACAATTATAAATTGTTTTAACATTTTCTATCCACGAATACATATTCTCCATTGTCGCTCACAAGTAATGTCATCAGCCACTTTTATATGTGAATGTAATACTGAAATGTCGATTCTTTTTTTAAGGCAGTGAAGATTCACTTTTTTCTTTTCTTTCTCATGAAATGTTTTCTTGGTGATATCCGTTTATATGTGAATCTGTGTTGTACTGCTCTTAAGCTTTAAAACCGTATTCACATGTTGAAGGGTGAATCTCGCCCCGGACATCCCCACGAAGAAACCATTGCCATCACAGTAGGCGGAAACAACTCCAGGAAAAGGACGGGTCAAACAAGGTTTGGTTGTTTTTAGAAGACAGAATGAAGTCGTGGGATGAGTTATTTTGCATTATGACCGAATTAAACGGGTCAAGGATGAAAACGATGAGACCCATTGTAAAGGTCCGTTTTAACTTTTTGACTGTAGGCCTATCACTCAAAATGCCAAAGTCTCTTTGTAAGAATTAAACCAATGGGGAACCGTGACGTACTATTCCGCCAGGTGGCGCGTCGGAATATCCGTCCCGGAAGTATCGCTAACGTAAATAAATGGCATTGAATAACAAGGGTGCAGGAGAAATAAAACACAAGACAACGACATGTGTAGACCCAGTGGGATCGGCTTAAAACTTAGAAAACTTGGAAAACGTAAACGATGAGCATTCATTTTCGGTTGAATGGATATTTATTTTAAGGAGATTCTTTATTGTTTCTGAGCATCCTCAGTTGTCAGTTTCTGATTGGCCTTGTAGCCACATAGCCTTGAAGCCTTAGTGTTCACTTTCACTAACAGTGTTCGTCATGCACATTAGAAACGTAAATAACTGTCTAGAAATATGATGATAAAATCAGTGTATTATAATTGTGAAATATAATATTCCTTTTATTTTGTTATATTGCTCTACAGTCAAATTTAAGGGGAAACGGTCGTGCATATTGAGTAAGAGTTGTCTCCCTTGCAACTGAAAATTTACAATTCTCAAGGGTTTTTTCAAATTATAATTCAGGTTAGCCTGGATACATCTGATTTTTATTGGTCAATTTTGTTGTTGAATTGTATTTCTACCAGTGATTTTTTTCAGCATATCTTGAGATTAATTGACATAAATATTAATGTTTAACAGAAAAACATTTAAAAAATGTAAAAATTCAATTTTAGGTTAAAAGCTACAAAATAATAATAATATTGCATTTTTGTCTTATATGAACGTGTAACCATAACCCTTTTCTTAAAATAAAGCCATAATTATGACATATATATTTTTATCATGATGATAGTGTGAAATGATTTAATGTTGTTGGCGCACACCCACTTACATTGGGAGCTCATAGTTATAAAACGAGCACGGTGACCCCTATTTTTTTAATAACAGAAATGGATTTAGCATATTTTTTCATGTATATTGTGAAATATTAGCAATTTCTTGAGATTTTTCAAATTGGTTATAAGGATCCTCCTTAAGTGTCATTATTTTAGTACTAGGGGTAGAACAATTACACCATCAGATATCTTAAAGCGACATGTGCAGACCCACTGCATTTATCTGTTCATGTACAAGAAACAAGAAGGAAAATATAAATTTTGAACATCTATTTTCTCCATTCTGGATATTCACATTAAGTAGAATTAATCTTAACCTATTGTCTCTCCAGATGTCCAGGCGGGTTCCAGTCGTTGAGATGGTACCTCACCATGATGTGTGTCTTCTTCTTCTTGGAAGGTTTCATAGTAAACGGTTATATAAATGTAATCCTGGTTGCCTTGGAAACCCGATTCTCGCTGAGCAGCACTCTCTCGGGATTCCTAGCGAGCTGTAACGACATCGGAGGCCTTTTAGTGCTACTTCCGGTCAGTTACTTCGGGGAACATCGGCACAAACCGCGACTTGTTTTCGGCGGAATACTGCTCATGTCGCTGGGAAGCCTTCTGTTCGCAGTGCCGCATTTTGTGGGCGGAAAATACGAGTATACAACGTCAGGTAACTAACACTGTCAACAAGACTTGACATAAAAGATCAACTTGCTAAAAAAAAGGGATGTTTCGGTCACGACCTTTATAACGGTAGCAACCTTCTCTCGTGGAAACGTCTTCTCCTCTCCGTATCCAACTTCCAAACGCAAGGCATAATTCTTGCAAGCTTTGCAGTATTTCCCTCGCTTTGTTGTGCCAAGATAGTGGATCGCTGCACCTAAAATGCATAGTGGGCCCGGATTTCCAAGCACATCGATCTTAAGGAAATACTGCAAGTCCTAAATTAGCCATAATCGAGACTGGCAAGAGTTATGCCTTGCTATGCCAAGTTTTTCCGTATCATAAAGCATCAAATCTTCCCCTGCAAGTCATATCTCGCGGTAGTCTCAACCACTGGTTAAAGGCGCTGTAGCACGTTTTTTGCAAAATTTATTTTTTCAAATTTCCCGTTTATAATGAGAGTTTATGTCATTTAAATTAACTTGAGAGGGTAATACATGTTATAACACAAACCAAGTATCTATAGTGGTAAAAACTATGTTGCGTATAAAGCAAAAATTGCATGGCGGCCATTTTATTGTGAACACAATTTATTATTTTGTATTACAAAAACGATTCCCATGGCTTTACCGAAACATGAACACTATTTTTAAACTTTATTTTCCGAAGGGAGGATGATGTTTTACTATTTGTGAAATTATTTTTCAAATACATGATATCAACTTTTTTGAGCGATAAAACGTGCTACTGCCCCTTTAATATAAGCATTGCTGCATTTCGGTACATTTCTGTGCCAGCATGTCAATCACAAGCACTATGAAGTTCGTGAACATTTACAGTCTAGCAACGCGCTGCACTTGAACTTCACATTGCGTGTTGTTTCTAACACACACAACTTCACGAACTGCATGGAATTAGCCAGTGATGGAGAATGTCACGAGTTCTGACTTGAGGGAGAAATTGGATTTACTCTTGAGTTTTGTTATTTGATCATGTTTGTGAGCAATGGGCAGCAAAGGGCTACGGACACGCTGTGTGTAGATACATTTGCCTATATGCTCTCCCTCGGTAAATAAAACCAAATTATTTATACTTGTGTTGTTAACACGGTAGGAACTATTATCATTCTCAGTGTATTTTTATCTTCATTGCATTGGTCAAATAACATGCAATATCTAACTATGTTACATAAGATATGATTGAAGTTTTATTTCTGACAGGAAACCGGGTGGAAGATATGCTAAACATGTGCGACGTAAATTCGACAACACGTGATCAGTGCCCAACGTTCGGCCAATCACACGCTTCTCCGCTCTATATCTTGTTTGTGATTGGTCAGTTGCTGCTAGGAGTTGGAGCATGTCCCGCTGTCACTGTGGGTCTCAGCTATATCGACGAGAACACGCTGCCTAAGATGACGTCATTATACACTGGTAGCACTTTTCCGTTATCTCTAAGTATCAATACACATTTGCGTAAAGGTACATGTGGAATATAACAGTTGTTTTGGAATCAATGTTAGACTCATCAAAATCATCACACTTTAAAGAGGTTCCCAACAATAATCAAAATAAATGAAAAATTGCTGTAAATTGGCATGATGCAAGATGAGTATGTATTTTTGGAGATTCAAAAAGAAAAAGTGTGTGTCACGGATCTTTTTTCTGCAAAATGATGTTTTCTTGTGGTAATGTCTTAAAAAATGGCAAACTTGTTTTATTTTGTTAAAGTCACTTTTTCAAAAATAATGATAATCATTCAGAGTTATAGTGTTGTTTTCTTTCATAAATGGAATGTTATTAGAATAGAAAAGTGATTTCTGCAATCTGTACGTTGCTTTTTCTTCATTAACCTTATATGATAATATACAATGTCAACAATGGATTCTGCAGAAATAACTTCAAAAGTCCTGTTCAAGAAAAAAAAAAATGAAAAATAATTCAAACATGATAAGACTTGTGGGAAACTTACTGCTGAAAAATAATAGAAAATAAAAAAAATATATCACGGACCTATTTTCTGTGTAATTTGATGCTGAAGTTGAATATTTATGAAAAATATTGGCAAAGGGAGATAACTATTCAATGGAAAATTGAATTTTTTATTACATAATTCATTTAAATAAGGTTATAGAGCAGATAATATTTTAACCATAACATATTAACTATGTCACATAACCATAATACCATTACCTTTCTTTATTAGTATCCAAAGGTAATTTGATTTTTTAGGTTTCTCACAACACATGAAAAGTAATGGCAAAGGAGATAACTCTTCACTGGAAAATTTAAATTTTTATGACACAATTCATTTGTATAAGGTTGTAGAGCAAATAATTTTTGTACCATAAAAACTAAACTATTTCACACAACTATAATACCACTACTTTTCTTTATTAGTATTCAAAAGTAATTTGATTTTTAATGTTTCTCACAGCACACTGTTGATGAAAAATGGACCTAAGCTATTAACTCCTGAGAGCGAAAATCTGACATGGGCAATTGTTTCGAACCCCTTTAAAGGATTTTCTTAATATAGAAATACTCAGCGAAATACTAAATAAAAAGCATACTATATATATTAGTTGTGACCGATGGGTGTGGAGTTAAATTCGCTTTCGTTAGTTTGAGATGTCATCCTGATCTCGTTCATAACTGTATTACACGTGAACTCCTTTAGTATCCACTGTTTCATTTGGAGGTGTTACGACGTCAAAGAAATTGACGTCATATTCACTGATAATGCTAACTGTTATTTACAGATGTAATTATGCAAGACATTTGACAATTACAGAATGTGGTATATAGTTGCTTCCTCCATGTATACAGGTATAGTCCTTAGTGTGGCCAGTGTCGGTGTTGCTGTGGGCTACGTGGGGGGCGGTCAGTCGCTGACCATCTTCGTCGATGTAAACACTGTAGCTGCGAGCAGGTAGATCTTCTTTTTGTCGTGTTTTGCCTTCGTTGTTTTCCTTAAAGTTTAGTGTAGGTTCCTCAAAACAAATCTCGTACGAGTTTTCAGATTATTTTATTGTTTTGTTTTAAAAGTGAACACTATCATCAACAGTCTAGGCGAACAACTTCTGTATTTATTTCCCGTTTCACTACAGTGTTTCGCTGACCCCTACAGATCCTCAGTGGGTGGGGGCATGGTGGATTGGACCTCTCATCGCACTACTAGCCTTTCTCTTAGTCGCCCTACCGTTTTTTGCCTTTTCGAAACGTCTTCCAGGTGACGTAATTGAGTTTTCCAGTTTAAAATGACCACTTTAGCTGTAAGGCTCCATTTCATGAGCGGCGGGATAGCGCAGTGGTTAGCGCGTTCGGCTTCTGATCAAGAGGTCCGGGGTTCGAATCCCGCCAGGGGCACGGCAACTTTGTCTGCTGTAGAGAACTGTTCTACACGCAGTAAGGTTTGGGTGCAATGCCTCACTGAATTAGTACCACCCATGGTTCGCTAGTTCCAGTCGATACTGGCAGGTTTCACCTCAATACATAGCCACATTGTGTTGCAGGCATTCTCCCTGCAATAATACTAGAAGCCGCGATATAAGTGAAATACTCTTGAAAGCGTCGTTAAACCCCAACTCACCTAACCTCCATGTCATGATGCAAGACTATCCCAGCCACTGCGTTGTGGAAAAGGACCCTGATTGAAAATGGTATTCGAGAAAACACACAATTTTAATTTCGGAAATTTAATAGATTTTAAATTTAATCTTAAATTGGAAATTCGATAACGTTCATGGGTTATTAATAAATAATACATTCAAGCGTGTTAACTGGGACATTATTTACACCCTTGAGTTTTAAGTACATGCAATTTTGCCTTTATTTGGTTTAAATTTAACGGTTCGTTTAACAGCATACAATGTATCTTTCGGTTCAGGTTATAACGAGATCCAGCGGAAGCGGAAGTCGGAGGCTCACGCGGACGGAGCTGAGGAGATCACCGTACAGGCGGGATTCGGCGAGACCTTCAAAGATTTCCCTCGAGCTGTCTATCTGCTGGTAGGTACCTTCTTGGATAAGATAAGATAAGATAAGATAAGATAAGATAAGATAAGATAAGATAAGATAAGATAAGATAAGATAAGATAAGATAAGATAAGATAAGATAAGATAAGATAAGATAAGAATAAGATAAGGAGTTCAAATCTTGAAAAGAAGAAAAAGAAATCAGATCATGTGTATCTACCTATGCTGATTAACATGTCTGCTAACAAGTCACAGACACCGAATTTCAGACAATTGACGTAATTGGTAAAAAAAAAGACAGTGAAGTGAAGCGCAACTAGTTAGCAGACACTCTAATCGGCTTAGTGAGATAAAGATTAGACTCATTTTATCCTCGACGCGGTGTCCCTTTAAATGTCATAAAAATTTGCTTTCGCTCAGGTAATAATTTACAAAAAGTCCCACTCATTTCATAAATGTAATGTGACACATTTGCTGGGACAATATGCTCTAGTTACGGTGTCCACCCTACATGCTGGTGTGTCTGGGAGCGGCTACAGAGGCCCTCGTGTTTGGGGGCATCGCAACGTTCGGTGCCAAGGTCATCCAGCATCGCTTCAACGCCGACATACCAGTCGCTGGCTTGATCATGGGTAAATACGCATATTTCAATGTTAATTAAAAATATAGTCTAAGTTAATTAAATACGTATGTAAACACGTTCTCTTCCCACAGAGGTTACTCACGAAGGGACTAACCTCTGTGGGAAGAGAACGATATAAACAGTGCTTCTGAAGATCTGAAAAATATACCTACCACCATTATTCAATGTAGACATATATACTCACATGATACTTAAAGGGGCAGTAGCACGTTTTTTCGTTCAAATAAGTCGATGAAATGAATTTGAAAAATAATTTCACCAATAATACAACACCGTTCTCTCTTTGGAAAATCAAGTTAAAAATGAGTGTATATGGCTCAGTAAAGCCATGGGAATCGTTTTCGTCATTCGAGATAATAAAAGGGCTCACAATAAAATGGCCGCCATCCAATATTGGCTTTATATGCAACATTGTTATTACTACTACGGCTAATTGGTTTGTTTAATAAAAAAATGTACCCGCTAAAGTGAATATAAATGACACAAACTATCATTATAAATATTGCAAAAAACGTGCTACAGCCCCTTTAAGATGAAAAACTGCAATTGTGTTGGCAGGAAAAGTCCTATTGAATTGACAAACAGACAGACATGATATTTGATCAACCTATCACGTGTATATAGTACATTCATGATAATAATGAGAGACAGTATTTAAATATTGAAACATGCAAAGGCATCTAAGAGGCAGTACATTGTTTGTACAAAACATATATTCAACTGTATGAAATATTTCTTCTCAAAGTTAAAATGACAGAAGGATTTACACTAGCTAGGTTTGCTGGGTCGACTGCCGACTTATGTGCGGAGGTTTAGTGTTCAGATATAATCCAGTCCTTCTGATGCGGAGGTTTTGTGTTCAGATATAATCCAGTCCTTCTGATGCGGACGTTTTGTGTTCAGATATAATCCAGTCCTTCTGATGCGGAGGTTTTGTGTTCAGATATAATCCAGTCCTACTGATTGCGGAGGTTTTGTGTTCAGATATAATCCAGTCCTTCTGATGCGGACGTTTTGTGTTCAGATATAATCCAGTCCTACTGATTGCGGAGGTTTTGTGTTCAGATATAATCCAGTCCTTCTGATGCGGAGGTTTTGTGTTCAGATATAATCCAGTCCTTCTGATTGCGGAGGTTTTGTGTTCAGATATAATCCAGTCCTTCTGATGCGGAGGTTTTGTGTTCAGATAAAGGCTAATCCAGTCCTTCTGATGCGGAGGTTTTGTGTTCATATATAATCCAGTCCTACTGATTGCAGATGAAGCGTGCTATAGGATCTATTCTGATCTTCTGGTATAGATTATACAAACACTCAGAAATATAAATATCATCGGCAAGACTCGATCGGATATAAGTTACTTTAACCAACCAGTAGTGTATTATTGTTTTACCGGTATATCGGAAAACATTGGGTGAGATTATCTATGAAGACATCGGTCTCATGGGCTCAGGTGGAAACCATCTTTGTATAACGTTTGGAATTGTTTTGTTATATTATCGTATTGCAGGGTGATTTCAAGTGATAAATGTTCGTCATTTATATGGTAGTTCTACTCATGCTGCGCTCCTATCCGTCCTGGATTGCAGGGCCCCGTTCCATAACAGCGAGCGCTTATAATCGCTCATTGATTGCTTAATGTAGCGCTCAAGTAGCACTCAAGTAGCGCTCATTCTCTCCTGAACGACACTTTGCAAATTCCTCGAAGTTTGCTCGCCTTGCTACGTAGCGCTACATTGAGCAATCGCGTTCAAGAGAGGTTTAAAAGTAATCGCCCATTGAGCGATTACTTTGAAACCTCTCTTAATCACGGTCCTGGATTCGTAGTAATATATATCCTCAGTTGTATTGTGGGCTTTCTTCCTAAACAAATGCTGGCCATCGTGACTTAGAGAGCTGTTCTTGGAGACGGCAGCCAGCCCAAATTCAACTTAAATTTAATTAAGCGTGCATGATCCCCACTTAGATGGACATTTCTTTAGATATGGTGAGAGTAGGGGGATAACATAAGTTCAACATTTTACCTATGGCTTCTTGTCGCGGCCAGGTATAATCACAGTGCCGGGTGCTGGCGGCGGGATGCTGCTGGGTGGGTACCTGGTGAAGCGCTTCAACCTCAAGTGCAGGGGGATCCTGCGTCTGTGTGCCTCTGCCTCCCTCCTCAGTCTACTCCTCGCACCGGCATTTCTCGTGAGCTGCCCCAGAGCTCCGCTAGCAGGAGTCTCGACATACTATAGGTAAATGTCCTTCTACAATACATTGTCTTTTCGAGGAAAACTGTGAAGCTATTCGCATGGACCTACAGCTTTGACTATGCATTGTCGAAATACTGAAGTGGTGTTGATTGATATTTCTAATTGTTTTATCATTTAAATTTTCGCTCTCTTTATAGGTCATCATTGGTGTATGCTCATTTCCATTAGCTTTTATGTAATGTTTCATTGGGTTCTGCTTTTTCTCATTTTCACTGGAGTAAAAGAACACATTTCTAAAACAACATGTGATGTAGATCCACTGCTGAAGACGTAAATTACTGAGTATCACTAGTATAGCCATATATGTAGGTTTACCTGTCAAAGTGAATCATGATATCTCACAAAATCGATTATTTAAGAATCCATGGAACATATTCGTGTTTTAATCGATATGCCACCTTCTGATTCCACTAAATAAGGTCAGGTGACAGGTATACTAAATATATTTCAGAACTACTTTCCGATCTATCATTGCGCTATGGCACCGCTACCACTTGCCGTGTAAAAAAAACTGTTAAAATGAGACAATATATATATATATATTTGTCTTATATTTCTTATATAAATCAGCGACAGCAGTGAAACCGGTCTGGAGTCAGACTGCAACGCCGGGTGTGGATGCTCCACCCGGGGGTTCGAACCCGTGTGTGTGAACTCCACAACAGTGTACTTCTCGCCGTGTTATGCTGGGTGTACGGAGTTTGCAGTAGGTAACAAAACCAAGGTATGTAGCTGGACAGTTGGTCGTCACAGAGCACAAAGACTATTACCCGATATGTCCGATGTTTTAACTCTCATTTATTTCTTCTTCTTTTTTTTGTAAACGTTATATTTATAAGAACAATATAGTGTTGAATACGAATACACAGTTAATATTAATCTATTATTATGCAAAAGAAACACTACTTGAAGAAAACAAAATCTGCATTTCTAAAGTAATGTACAAAATAATTATGGAGTAGGACTAGTCCTGGATATATCAAGTGGTAGATGTCACACCAGGTATTTTGATTTCAGTTCTCTCACCCGATAATGATATGCTCGTTTTTACCAAAACAAAATGTTATGTTGACACCGTAATCCAAATCAAATACTATCAAATGTAGATTTAATACTATTTTATAAATTTACTTCAACGTCTTAACAAAATTCCCTTGTCATTTTCTTTTCTTATTTGATGTTTCCATCAAGGAATATACAAACTGTTCCTGTATAACCGAGTCTCTGAATAGCCAATCAGAGGACCGGTTAGTTCCGCTTGTTGAATATGACGAAGGATCATTGGTTACTAGTGGCGCATGCGCAGACACGTGTGCTTGGCTATACGTGTTTTCATTGGTCTGTTTCCTGGCGATGTTGTGTACCTTCTCCACCATGGCGCCCACGGTATCAGCTATATTCAGGTGAGTGTAGACCGATTGGAGTATTGCAGGACAATAAACAAAGTACATTGATGACCACCCTTCTTCTTCCTTCTTAATCACAGTGTGTTAATTTGATATGAGGAATTCCCTATTTCATTGAATTCATATATTGGGCAGTGGTACATTTGTGATTTTGGTCAATGACGTGAGTTTGACAGACAAATTGTTTTATACAATGTCTATCAATCGAGCACCGTTGCAAAATAACAATTACTCAACATGACTCTATCAGTATTTATATCTTTGTAACCGCCGATGATAGAATAACAACAAAGTATACCAAATGATTTATCACTAGACTAATTCGCAATGTCCTGTGTTCCTTGCAGGTGCGTTCCAAACAAACAGCGATCTCTGGCTTTAGGTCTCAATCTCCTGCTGGTTCGTCTTTTAGGTAAGAACTAAACACACGCTGAATCCTAATTGGTTAGAATATTCATTCGTGTACTTGTATTTTTTTGGTTTCCAGATGTCTATGTTTGATGTAGGCCTTGAAATAGTAAACATAATATACACAATGTAAGTTGGTCTCCGTCCACCTTTCCAAGCAAAGTATTCCATTTTAAGTGCGCCTCATGAATAAAACCTAACACTAACAGAGTAGTTCGTGTTTGAAAGAAGAGCTGTCCTTTATCGAGACATTGGCCAATCAGGATTCCTTGGAGACAACAGTATAAGGATCCAAACTCACTATTCTGTCGTAGTGACTGGCAAATCTACAGTGGAGTTAATTCACACCACATCAACGTCAACGGCACAAAAGCCGAACTCCAATATGACCCTTATCCTGCGTGTATTGCAGGGACGACCCCGGCCCCGGTGCTGCTTGGGTGGATCCTGGACAGCTGCTGTCTGGTCCCCCAGGAGACGTGCGGGTCCCCCACGGGGCTGTGCTGGGTGTACGAGACGGACACCATGGGCTACAAACTCCTGGACTGGTGGGTGGTTCTCAAACTGCTCAGTGTCATCTTCTTCTTCCTGGCATCTTGCCTCTACAGGAGACCTCGCGGGGCCATCTCATCGTCTTCATGAACTGCCGGAATATATAGAGAATCTCACCCAAGTGTCTTCTGATATCAAATATATCAACATGAGTTGATAAAAGTTACAAATATCCGAGGCTTGCCGAGGATATTTTGACTTTTATCAACGAGTGTTGATATATTTGATATCAGAAGACACGCGGGTGAGATTCTATTTATCATCCAAAAATCATTCTTCATTAGTTTTTAATGAAAATGAACATATCTAAACACAAAACTGCCATTTGGCTTCCAGTGCCGTGATGTCATGGCATTGTGACGTCATCATGATTATGACGTCATAGCACTGTGATGTCATTACTTGATGATGCAAACCCATTGTGATGTCATGTAGCTGACGCCAATAGGGCATTGTTCAAAATCTACTGTCAAAACGATATCTCCTGTGGAACCCAGTTTTGGATGATAAACATGATTGTCGTTATTGTGTTGATAATCTATTGGTTGTTTTATTTTTACAAGCGCTTTGTTTGATAAATTAACGCATTGTCCAATAAAGCTTGGTTCCTTTATCACTTTCCAAACGAGACACTTTTACGTTATCATAACACCACTTATACATCACTTCATTGTTTAAGTGCCTAGCCAAGTCTACAGCAAGACTTAATGAAGAGGCTTCTTTTATTGTTTTCAATTTTTTTTAATTTTACACACAAAAATAATTTCAGAGGCGAAATGTTGGACTAGCGTTTCTGTAGTGATTCATGTTGATTGGTGTGAGTTTCGTTCAAGTATAGAGAAGTAAGAAATCACGAGAGTCCTGTCTTAGATCTTGATCTTGGGTCATCAAGCACAGCAATAACATGATGATGTAGAAACCGCCCTACTTACTGCACAAAGCTGTGTAGTTGAAGTTTCATGTTACTGGATATAAAGAACGTATATGACATACGTATACTTTCAAATAAGTCTCAAGAAGCATAATTGTTTCATTTATTACGAAATACATTACGAGTTGGAGTTAGAGTTATTTAATGAAAATACATACCAATATGTTTATAGTTGTCCTTTTAAGCATACAACTTTTATTTTAATAGTTAACTCGACAGGGCGCTTTTTAACCTCTAAATGTAACAGTAATGTTTATATTACCCTTGTTCCCTTGTTACATTGTGTTATACCAGGATCATGTTGTCTTTCCTAATATGTAAAAGCTTCTTCATTGAGCTCAATTTTACTAGAACAGCTCACGTAAACCCATACTGATAATGTAAAAACTATATTACTAATTGTGTTTAACATAAATGACACTCAAGCGAAAATCTTTAATTATTGTTGAATGAGAGAACTGGTTTGTTGGTTCCATATGTGGGGGAAATTAGCAAGTGTTAATTGTATCAGATAGACCGCAAGTTGAAGATATTTTGGAACATCTTTAAGTGTTTTTTACAAGTTGGAAATCAGGAAATCAAGCTTTATTTTCATTTCATTGCTATACCTTAATTACTTTTTATTTGTTTTGTTGTATATATAGAGGATATCTGTCTTTTCTTGACTAATACCATGTATATCTCATCGAGTGAGGTAGAAAGGTTATATTTTCACGAGTGGCGTAGCCACGAATGAAAATATATAACTTTTCTACCTCACGAGATGAGATAAACATGGTATTTGTCAAGAATTGACGGATATTCTATTTATTATATGATATTAACCATGTAATTACGTCCGAAAAGGGTCGTTATCACTCCAGGCGGCCGCAAGGAACAGCCCGTCACCACAGTAACACTGTGACGTCATAAGCCAAATCGCCGCGCGAGACCATTGTTTTATGACGTCAAATTATATCAGTCACCGTTCGCAGTGAAAATATAAGTTATTTTCACTGTAGCTTGATAGCCAGTTTATTTCACTGATAAATCCCAGTATTTCACTGCTCGTCATATAATAAAATATTGTGTCTACCTCTCCTCACTATTGCTTGACACTGTGAGTTGTTCTCGCAATAAAGGAATTGTCATCCATATCACATGTTCTAATTTATAAACGGCTGTAGGTGAGTAACTCTTTATATAGAGTGGCTCATTGCATTTTTAAAACATTTTATGTGTGTGTACATTGTCTGTAATTTTATCTTTTAATGTAATGAGGTGAACCTTGAATAAACTATCTGTCTGTCTGTCTGTCTGGTTCGAAGACGTAAATTTTTCTGTGGATTCGTAAACGGATGGATGGTGGATTCGCAGCCGTGCGTAGACGTTGGAATATATCAATGCTAACGAGCTACACGGTTATAATAATGACATAAAGAAACATATTTTAAATTTCTTTGTACACGCCTTCAATAGCGCCATGTTTAACGGGATCGAGATCATATAAAATTAATTGACCCACAACATACCAGCATAAACCAAGAGAAGCTTGCCCATACATAAGCTGCCGTATAATACCCACAAAAGGTTTTACTCATCCTATATAGACGGCATGTATATATATATACTCTCAACAGTCAGTACTTCGCGATAAAATAATACCATTTATGACGTTTGACATAAGGCGACTCAAATAACATTCAATGGTTTTGTAATACCGTAGTTGTAAAATGGATAGAGGGACATGGTCACAACAAAAGCGTCTCGCGGAAACAATGGGATGACGTCACTGAATCGGAATCAGCGGTCTCAAGAACTCAAGAATCACAGTTGTATAGATACAGAGGAAATTAAGGATACCTAATATCTTGCTGTAAACAGTATAAACGCATCCACATCCCTCTACACGTCTATCGGTATAGAGGTGTGTGGATACTTTTATACACAGGGACATGTATCACTTATAGAAACAACGTTTGAAAGACAAATACATATATGGACCCTACCCTATACTACTTTATATAGTAATAGGGTAGGGTCTATATAGGTATATAATAAAAAAAATAATAATATAATACATTTTAACGCCTAATATACAGTGCAAGCACTGCTCAATGGCAGTACAATTATTACCCTGAAGGAATTGTACTTTCGGTGCCGCTACTAAGCGCTCCGCGCGACCATATAGGTCCGTACATGTACCTCCCGTGTTCAGGTACCCATTTAAACAGCTGGGTGGACTGAGTGCAATGTGGATGAAGTTCCTTGCCCAAGGACACAACACAGTATAGGTCACAAATGTTTGGTGCCTCCACCGGGATTCGAACCCGGGCCGTTGGCGTGAGAGGCAAGCATGCTAACCACTACACCACTGTGCTCCACAACACAGAGGAATGACTATGACTTTAAAACGCTATTTCTAAGCAATACATGCCCCTGTGCTTTTATATACATTATTTACAGTACGACATTGGGTATCCTCAATGTTCTGTGTATAGATACTCTGAGTTTGAATGAATAGTAAGCAATTTTCCTTCAATATTGAAATAACTTCGTGTTAGGTATTGGTCAGTATCTGGTCCAGGTCTAGATTGGTGTAGATCCTTATGACGAAGTCAGATGAAACTATAACACTTTTATCTCATTATGACAAGTTAATACTGAAGTAAGATGCTGTCCTTACTGTTGCACGTGATTAATTATGTTTTAAAAATATCCAGAAATATTTTTCTTCTAATGTTTTCCAACTTTAAATGATGATTGTGATATTGTTTTGATGATTGCCATATTTGAGAATTTACATAAACATATATAGATCGACCACTTTACATCCAACCCAATGTAACAATACCTACGTTTCTTTTAATCTGATGTTTCAGGCTATAGTAAGGCGTCACTAAAGCGAACGTATAATATCTCCGACTCGCTCATGAAGAAGGTTTCACTCGCTTCATGTAACAATCTTCCAGTCTGAATAAATCGAACCTGTTCCAAGGAATAAGAGGTGCAAATTCATATCTAATAGGATACGAATTTACTCGTTGTTTTCCACACGATCTAATGATGCCTGAAGGTGCATGTTCTGTTGTTCAAGTTATTATCGAACCAATCGTATCACGCCTCTTTAAATAATTGACACATTGAATGCATTCTGAATCAGTCGTTTACACGTCCCTAACGTTACGGACTAAAGGATGGCTGTCTCGAGTTACCTGGCCCATGCGCAGACACTTTTTGGAAGCCTTGTGATTGGCTAACTGAACTTGTGTCAGAACATCGACGTCATCAGACCGCGTGGAGAAGTCCAGAGAGATATGAATTCGTATCTCGGCAGATGCAATACATTCCTCGGACAACGGTCAGTGGGTCTAACTTCCATGGAATCACTTTGACGATAAACATTTAATACTTTGACGATAAACACATAGTACTTTGTCAACACGCATGAGTTTATCTATAGGTACATTTGAAATATAGTGCAGCTTTAAATTGCAACCATCCAATTGCTGCTTTGGGCCATTAGGCGGAAACCGATACAGCAAAGTATCGGCACGCGGTGGACCGGATATCAACAACTGTTACTGGTGTCAATTTGAAATCGACCTTTAGTTTGCAGCTATTTATTGCGCAACAATGAAACTTTCAAATGATCCGATTTTTAATTCAGTGACATTTCACCAAAGCACTCTATATGTCATGTAGATCATTAGTTTTTAGAATGCTTTCCAGAAGTTGTTTCACTTCTTTCACATATTGCCATTGTAGACCCTATAGATGAGGAAATTATGTGAATGTGTAGTTTCTCCTTTTCCAAATCATTTAATAGCGCATTAATTCCAAAGTATGGCAATATCGACTCAATGATTTACTAAAATACCAAATACATTCTATGTCGGGTGGACAAACTTTTTGGATGCAGATGACGAACTATACTTTCTATAGAAGATGTTTTAATTGATTCAACGCTCAGACATACATGGATGTGTGATATTTAAGAAGTATGTAAATGAGTGTTAAGTGCTTATTATGGTACATTGTACCACGATGGAAACATTTAATCTAATTTCATTTCAGACATTAAACTAATATTTTGGGCAAGTTGGAGACAATTTTCTTAAATATTTCAACTTAATACGTGTGGCTGTGTTATGTTGTAGATGGTGCATTTTGATCTATAGTATTTCAAGGGTAACATGAAGATTCACCGGAACACACAATCTCCGTCATTTTCTTATCTTTATTCATTGTTCTGAACAATGTCTTTGATATATGACCGAATCATCGAAATCTCTTAATGCCCAAATTCAGTGCGAGGATTATTATTGTTATAACTGTTTTTGCGTACATTTTTTTAACGCTGTCCTTGATATTTCATTCGAAATATTTGATCATCTTCTATAATGTAGTTTTAAAATTTGGATTCGTATTGCGGAATCCAAACAACGCCGTGTGAGGTATGTTTGCTTGCTAATATCACGATTTTCAGATGATAATTACATTTCTGAAAATGACTTAAATTTTGCCATAGTTATTAATTTGTTTGAAGATCGATTATTATCGACAAGAAAAAGAAATACCAAAATCGGCATCTCTGCCGACCACCCCAACCTTTGCGTGGGATGCTATTTACGTGACGACTGATTATGAAATAAGCTGACATTTCTAACACCACATCAGAACCATCGCCGCAGTCAACAGAGAACGGTTGTGTAGTAGACTACAGTTGAATTAGTTCTTGGGGAAATACTACTGCACGGGATTCATTTAGCCTCAAGGTAAGCCTTACTTATTTATATCTGTTCTGTTAACTGTATTAATTAGTAAGATGGTGTCGTAGTTTGTTGTCATAATACTATTTCAGATTGTAATGTTCAACGGAATCTATTGTGCGATAGAAGTATTACTTGTTGGATGACTTGTCGCTATCTCATTGGCATGTAGTATATTATGGAAAATCGGAAATATATGGAAAATAGTATAAAATGAAAAATATATTAAAATCGGCCCTGTTCCGAGGAATTAAATCTGCAAGATATAGTTCGTGTCGGGATACCAACTGGTTCTATAGATTCCTCGCCACATGGTTTTGCGAGGAAATCTTGGAAGTTCAGAGGTTTCTTCGCAAAACCTTGTGGCGAGACGATGTGAGTTCGTGTCCCATAATGTACTATTTTGCAACTTTTATTCCGCGGAAAACTGTTTAATTTAATCAGACAGTCAAGAAAGTTGTTTGATTGCATAGTAAAATAATTGCAACAATGTAAAAACCTGAATCATCAAGTTGAAACTAAAAGTAAAGTTTTCATTGTTTAATGTAAAAACCTATATTTATAAATTATATAAAAATAAACAGATCTAAAATGAGATCATTTAAATAAATTCTGTTATAGTTCCTTACCCTATGCATAACACTGTGATGAGAAAACTGATAAAAATTTGCATTTCTGTTCCGTTGTTAGGAATCGGCATGAATTAATGTCTGGATGCATATATCTATGTAATGTTAATATGGTGGATGCCGCATGGTACATTGAATCTAAATAAGATTTTTTTAGCAAGTTATACTAGGAACCCAAAAACCTCATCTACTTTACATACGTTCTTATTCAAATCTAAATCTTATTAAGCTAATATTGCATATTGATATACGAGAACATGTTCCATACCGTTTGTGAAAAACAACTAATACCTTTTTATTAAGAGATGACTTCGATAAGCTGCAGTTGATTCGCCAAGGCCAGAGCTCTTCAATATACCCACGTCTCGTTACGACAGAAATGTCAGCATTGACTAAAAGCGTTGAACTTCTCTACTGTAGACTGTTAGCACAGATGGTAGAGGTTCACGTGGTTATAGAGAACTCAATATATTGGTTGACTCTTTGAACATGTTGATTGTTAACAAATTCCTCTTCTTGTACCGATAAGCCAAGTCTATCACCAACAGTAACGATAGCAACGCTCAGATCGAGACATTTCATTTGTCTCCATTTCTCCTTCAGAAGCCCTTTTGAAATACCTGTCCGTATTTTTGTCTTCTTTTAAATAGAAATTACTACAATAAGTGTGTCGAAACTATAATGACATGGTATAAATGTTTGTTCTTCATTTTGTATAATTCAGTGTTACGTAAGTGGAAATAAAAAAATTAAACTTGTTGATAACCCTGTTTATAGGAATGCAAGACCAATTAGTGTATAATATCTCCTTGCTCTAAAGGAAGCAAGTCTCGGATCAATTCTAAACCTGTCATTGTTTTGAAAAGCTTCCTGTGGTCTCAATGATAGTCGAAAATTGGATCCATTTAACCTACAGTATACGACTCAGCTGTAGTTAAAACGAAACGTCAGTGCACATGAGCTTGGTTAGAACAAAGTACATTTGAAACCTGTTGTTGGGGTGTTAGAGTGCTAATTAATTAGCATTTATATATAATAAATACATAATTGCAAAACATGGGGAGTTTTTTTACGAGTTTATTCTCCACAAAACACCACAGGAACTCGTTATCGTCAGTAAAACGTTGGTAAAACATAATAAAAATTATGTAAAACATAAACGTAGCTACAACATATGTATATAGAGTAACAAGGTACAGCTATGTTTTACTAACATTATAACTTGTTCCTGTGGTATAGAGTTCCCCCTTTAAACAGATCTCCTGTAGGGTCACATAGACCTGACCCACATTCCCGATTTGTATATTTCAACGATTTGAAGGAGACACACACACATACCCCCGGGTACGGAAATCTAGCCGTTAATTAGGCAGAGTTTTACTTTCAAGCAAAAGTGTGAGGAAACGCGATGTAAGAACAGAACATCCATTGAGCGAGCAGCACTTGAAACGTGAGCGACGAGGAAACGTCACGTGCGTGCACGCGGCGCCTTGTTGATTTCAATATGACCGACAGGTGCCCGTGGATATGTCCATTTCAGTGAGTGCAAATCAGTTGTATGTAGAGTGTCCATGTCATACTGTGTTTACGACACGTGTGCCTGAATACGCAACAGTTGCATTGAAATAATATGAGTACTTTTTATAATCTTGACATTAAAGACATCAGTGCCTTTGGTTGGGAATTTGTATATGTACAATGTGTTCTCAAAGTCGTGAATGTAAGTCTTTAGATACAATCTATTGTCAATGCCATGAAGGATTTATGCTTATAATTATGACACATTCCATAAACGTTGTTTTAATTGATTAATTAATACTACTTCCATTCTAATTGTCAATTCACCCATACAATCATAAATGAAATTGGAATGGATATGAAATGACTGTTGAAATAATAAACTCACACGTAGGCATGTATATGTTCGATGTTTGTAACGTCTGTAACAGTAGAGCAATCTTATTTCCACATGAGAGAAATAATCGGTGACATAAATTGAAACCAATTAAAAACTTACACTGCTACTTAACAGGCCTATTCATACAACTGTCACCCAAATTGTTCATATCGTGACATGAGGGATTTTAGCGGTGACAGAGATTTAAACCTTTTTTTACAATGAACATTAGCGTGAGCATTGTCTCTTTAACCTTTCAAAAAGTGAGACATACGTTTTTTCAGTGACACTTTCGTAATAAACGACATATGTTATTAACCCTCCTTTGTATCCTACAATTCAATTAGTAATGGTTATCTAAAGGGGTTACTTTCTCCCCTGTGGTATATTTTCAGGAAAAATATAAATGATTTACAACGGAATGGTTTATTGTAATGGCCCATTAAAACTCACTACAATGCCATCTATGTTTACCTTTGTCAAACCGATGCTCATGGGTTTCACTGCAATACATAGTCATTCAGTGTTGTGGACTTTCTTCCTTTAGTTAAAGGTCGCCGTCACCAAACACCTCACCCACACCTCATTATAGAGAAATGTGGCAAGCTCTTCACCTAAACTGACAAACATAGCGTATTCTCGTCTACCTCCGGGGTATTTGCGCAGCTCTATAAGAGTAAAATAAACAGTTAGTAAAACGTTTGGTAAACTTATTTCAGGTCACATTGGTTGACAACAAGATTGTTCGCTACTAAAACTACTTCTCCTGGCAGCACCACCCTTCCTTACACATCTCTGAAACACAAGTGCGACTCCTAATTGTGTCAGTCGATGCTGATATAGGTCAAGTGTACGTATAGAACTCGTACACACCAAGGCGTTAATGAATACATGAATGCACATCAACCTATGCTACAACACGAAAATTCTTATGTACAGCTGCGTACCGAAAGTTTGTTCACCTAGTTGTGAATGTTAGTGCAGACACGTGCCGGCGGTTCAACAAAATGAAGCGCTTCGTAGCGCTCATTGATCGCTCAATGTAGCGCTCAATGAGCGCGTCTTCTCTCTTGAACGACACAGTGCAAATTCCTCGAAGTTTGCTCGCCTTGCTACGTAGCGCTACATTGAGCAATCGCGTTCAAGAGAGGTTTAAAAGTAATCGCTAATTGAGCGATTACTTTGAAACCTATCTTGAACACGGCCCATGTCTATGTTCAAGAGAGGTTTCAAAGTAATCGCTCCATTAGCGATTACTTTTAAACCTCTCTTGAACGCGATTGCTCAATGTAGCGCTACCTAGCAAGGCGAGCAAAGATCGAGGAATTGCCTCGTGTCGTTCAGGAGAGAATGAGCGCTACTTGAGCGCTACATTGAGCGATCAATGAGCAATTATAAGCGCTCGCTGTTATGGAACGGAGCCCATGTACGTTGGCATGTCTTTGAACCGTCGTGAAATATAGACCGATCATTGTGCATTATAAAACAACAGTTGAGTGTGCCATGACATCATCTGTTTTGATACCTCATAGTAAACAGTTACAATTTTGGCAGCTCTTTGAAGTTACCAGGGGTCAAACTTTTCAAAATTACAGTTTTTGTTTTCCTCTGTGAAATATTCAGTAAGTGATCAACTTGGTCTAACATACGTCATATTATTCCTCTTATACTCATTCAATATATGTGTGATGAATTTGTTCTCATTTAGTCAATATGAAAACTTTTATTCGAAAATTAATGGAATTTGAATTTTAAAAATTAGACTCCTTCCGTCGTTGACATGAACGTCACTTAAGCTTTACCTGATAAATGCACTTGTTCACATGTAGGTGAACAAACTTTCGGTACGCAGCTTTACCTTGTAGTAAGCTTTATACAAACTTTATTTTGAACTAGAAAGTTGATTTGCAGAGAAGCAGATTTCTAATATCGATGTGTGTCTGAGTCTCGTGTGTGTATGTGTGTAAGAGCATTCAGCAAACGAACTTACGGAGCACCTCAACATTTAATATATTTAAGTATTTTATTATTCGCCCGTGCAAGATACTACAATGTTATATTTACACACTGTTTGCAATAAAGATGATGATAAATGTCCTTCCATTTATTACTATTTTCATTAAAGTCGTTAATCATTACTTTCGCACGGTTAATACCAAATTATTACTGAAACATTATGACCTATCACTTCAATACTTACCAGTATTATATAGTGATTGAATATATACATGGTACGAATACAATAAAAAAAAAAAGGTGGTTTACTTGTTCGGTCTCCGAAAACAATATTGTCAGCATAAATCTCCGAATTACGATTTAAAATACCCCTATGTTCAGAATACTGACTACACATTCTTTTAAAGTGTGTGTGTCATTTGAAGTTACCCTTTTAAAATTTAATTCTTAAACCAAACTATAATATAAAAATATAAAACACTTATACAAGACAGAAACTACTTTGAAAAATCAGTTTCATTTTCAGGTATTGTCTATCAAGATAGGTAATTGTTTTCAGTTTCACTACATCAGTTTCACGTGCAAGTCGCGAAGCACGTGTACTATCCAACTGTATACCTATATTGAGTGTACATTACAACAAGGGAATTCAGCACGTGAGGAATGTGACATCGTAAGGAGAGCTGATGAGAGAGTGACAGATGAAATATACATCTAGAACGACGCTATTTATCTTGTCTGTTTCCCCGACAGTGACAGCCCTGGTTAACTTTAGCTATAAGTGTGATACATGGGACAAAGATGGACATAATTAAATGTGTCGTAGAGATTTTATACAAAGTTGGTGTGTTTTATCTAAGCAGTCTTTGTCTCGTTTTATGAATGTAATGTGAGGTTCGAGACCTCATTTCGTAGAAAGTATCACATGATTGTCAACCAATTAATGTATGTAAAGGCACTTAAAAATACCCAAATAACCCTGTTCCGGACATAAAGCTACATATCCTTTGTAACATTAAACCAACAGGTGGAGATACACAGTGTACTAGGTGACTGATTCTATACACAGATTATGCAATTCAGCAGCTTTATAAGTCACATTAATCGAACATAACCCGGCAGTATGTTAGAGAGAGTCGAACATAAGCCGGTTTTACGTGAGAGAACATCGAATATAAGCCAGGTCAACGAAGTGAGTCGAACATAACCCAGGTATACGTCACAAAGAGTCGAATATAACCTAGGTGTACGTCAGAGAGAGTCGAATATAAGCTATGTGTGCGTCAGAGAGAGTCGAATATAACCCAGGTGTACGTCAGAGAGAGTCGAATATAAGCCAGGTGTACGTCAGAGAGAGTCGAATATAAGCCATGTGTGCGTCAGAGAGAGTCGAATATAAGCCAGGTGTACGTCAGAGAGAGTCGAATATAAGCCAGGTATACGTCAATGTGACTTGAATATAAGTCAGTTGTGAGTCAAAGTGAGTCCAACATAACCCGAGTGTACGTCAGAGATAGAGGAATATAAGCCAGGTATACGTCATTGTGACTTGAATATAAGTCAGGTGTACACCAAAGAGAGTCGAATATGAGTCAGGTGTACGCCAAAGAGAGTCGAACATAAGTCAGGTGTACGCCAAACTAAGTCGAATATAAGTCAGGTGTACGTCAAAGTAAGTCGAATGTAAGCCAGGTGTACGTCATCAAAGTAAGTCGAACATAAGCCAGGTGTACGTCAGAGAGAGTCGAATATAACCCGGGTGTACGCCAAAGTAAGTCTAATATAAGCCAGGTGTACGTAAAAGTAAGTCGAATATAAGCCAGGTGTACGTCAAAGTAAGTCGAATATAAGCCAGGTGTACGTCAAAGTAAGTCGAACATAAGCCAAATGTACGTCAAAGTAAGTCGAATATAAGCCAGGTGTATGTCAGAGAGAGTCGAATATAACCCGGGTGTACGCCAAAGTAAGTCGAATATAAGCCAGGTGTACGTCAAAGTGAGTCGAACATAGCCCAGGTGTACGTCAAACTAAGTCGAACATAAGTCAGGTGTACGCCAAACTAAGTCGAATATAAGTCAGGTGTACGTCAAAGTAAGTCGAATGTAAGCCAGGTGTACGTCATCAAAGTAAGTCGAACATAAGCCAGGTGTACGTCAAAGTGAGTCGAACATAGCCCAGGTGTACGTCATCAAAGTAAGTCGAACATAAGCCAGGTGTACGTCAAAGTGAGTCGAACATAGCCCAGGTGTACGTCATCAAAGTAAGTCGAACATAAGCCATGTGTACGTCAAAGTGAGTCGAACATAGCCCAGGTGTACGTCATCAAAGTAAGTCGAACATAAGCCAGGTGTACGTCAAAGTGAGTCGAACATAGCCCAGGTGTACGTCATCAAAGTAAGTCGAACATAAGCCAGGTGTACGTCAAAGTGAGTCGAACATAGCCCAGGTGTACGTCATCAAAGTAAGTCGAACATAAGCCAGGTGTACGTCAAAGTGAGTCGAACATAGCCCAGGTGTACGTCATCAAAGTAAGTCGAACATAAGCCAGGTGTACGTCAAAGTGAGTCGAACATAGCCCAGGTGTACGTCATCAAAGTAAGTCGAACATAAGCCAGGTGTACGTCAAAGTGAGTCGAACATAGCCCAGGTGTACGTCATCAAAGTAAGTCGAACATAAGCCAGGTGTACGTCAAAGTGAGTCGAACATAGCTCAGGTGTACGTCATCAAAGTAAGTCGAACATAAGCCAGGTGTACGTCAAAGTGAGTCGAACATAGCCCAGGTGTACGCCATCAAAGTAAGTCGAACATAAGCCAGGTGTACGTCAAAGTGAGTCGAACATAGCCCAGGTGTACGTCATCAAAGTAAGTCGAACATAAGCCAGGTGTACGTCAAAGTGAGTCGAACATAGCCCAGGTGTACGTCATCAAAGTAAGTCGAACATAAGCCAGGTGTACGTCAAAGTGAGTCGAACATAGCCCAGGTGTACGCCAAAACAGGAAAGAGTTTACCGTTTTGGTAAGGGTAGCTTAAAATCTGGGGTTTTCTAAAGAACGTATTGGGTAATAAACTATTTGAATTGAAGTTAAAATCAGGTTCAACTTTGAGGCAGAGGTTAAAACTTCTAGTTTTGCTTAGAGTGTGTTGGGTTAAAATATTTAGGTTACGATGCAAACTTGGGGTTGTAATAAAAACTTTATTTTCGGTTGAGTGCTACAAACTTAGGTTGGATTTGATGGTTATAGGATTAAGTTAATGTCGATTCGGGAGGAGAGCCTGACGAATTAGACAGTGATGGAAGTAAAGGGTGGGGCCGTGACGTGAATTAACGACGTTTCTTACAAGTACCTGTTAGAACACCGATTACACAGAAGTATCGCCCTACCTGCTCTCTTTGATCTCGCCACCTTGATTCATCAGGTGAGACAGACAGATCAGATTACGGGCCAGGTATCCAGGTATTACCAAGTCATGCTCTCAGCACGTGTGTTGTGCGACTGTCGAGTACTGACATTGTCTTCTCATTCGGTTCTGTTATTTACCTGTGCCAGGCCGACAGGTGACTAATCTTTAAACACTTGCCTTAGCTATTAAATCAGCATGGTTCTATACCTATTCACGTGTAATTATTTTCCTCATTTATGGCACAGATGAATCGTCAGTTGCACATGCAGAGGGACGATAACCACTATTGTAGAAGTTTGATTTTAAATATAACTGTTGATGATTATAATATAATAAAATAAATAAAATAATAATTAGAACAATAAATTCGGTTCTAAAGCATGTCTATACATGAACTACATGTTGTATACGTTATGTTAAATACCTACGTAAACAAACAATTGACACCAAGTTATAAGTACACTCAACCGCACAAGAAACGTCACCACACCTTCAATGGTGTAAAATTGAAAATACTGCTGGCGGAAAAAGTCGACTTTGAATTCTATTTATAGGGACATGATTTGTGAATTGGTACCCCCAATTTCAGAGTATAATAGTTTTATTTTTATGACTGTTCAAGTACACTTGGGGTGTTAAAATCGCTTTTTCAAATTGTTTTTTGGCCAGAATGTTTGCGAATTAACATAACAATTCTTAAAATGTAGAAATTTAATTGATAAAAGATGTTGTCGACAAATATAACCTGCTTAGGCTTAAATTTATTGACGCGTCCTTACTGTAGGATGTCGTAAAACAAGCTAAAAATGCCTTTTTACCCTCCCAACTTGTCTAGTTAAGGAGATACGAAAACGACTATTTTTTAAAATTTGTTTCTCAGAAATATGAACAAATATTTTTTTGAAATTTCCAAGTTTGTTTTGTTTGCTTCTAAAGACATTATGCATCTCTGTTTCAGTCATGTTTATCACTCGGGGATTTATTTTTTTTGTATTTTGGATGGTGACGTTTTTTTTGCAGTTGAGTGTATAAACCTGTGCAATGAAATGACAGCCTCACAGCCTAATAATATACCATCTTTATTCAACCAAAAAATTTCACTTGATTTCAATGTTAAGTCTATAATATGCCTATTCATCAAACAGGATATTAGATAACGCCAGACCGAGTCAATTGCCCTGTGCATCCTGTGTAAGAACAGACTGTCTGGTTATCTGTCACTGCAGTGGCAATCCACCGTTAAATTTAATCATGCAAAGTGTTGAAAAAATATTCAAAGTAAGTCATAAAACTGGCAACCTAAGACATATTTTCCTTTTAGTCTGGTGTTGTATTGCTAAATCTGTTCGGGAGGGTAGTCAGATACACATTGTATCAGATCATGTCAGCTACAACAGTATCTCCTTGCTACTCACACCACACAGGTGCAGGGTCGAACTTAATTTTTAAAGGGGCAGTAGCACGGTTTTTTGCTGAAATAAGTTGATGAAATGTATTTGAAAAATAATGTCACTTATAGTAAACCACCCTTCTCTCTTCGGAAAATCAAGTTTAAAAATGAGTGTTCATGGTTCCGAAAAGCTATGGGGGTCGTTTTTGTCATTCGAAATAATAAATTGTGTTCACAAGATGTTTTACCCTCTAAAGTAAATATAAATGACATAAAAAATCATTATAAATGGGAATTTGAAAAAATAAAATTTGCAAAAAACGTGCTACTGCCCCTTTAAAGAGCCTAGGCAAGCCTACAACAAGACTACAGAGCCCAGTTTAAGGAAAATGAACACATCTCAGAAGCTCCTTTTTATTATATTAAATTTTTGTTCTTCAAATATCAAAATTTTACAAAATATTCATTTCAGAGACTAAATGTTAGACTAGGTCGAAATGACAGCCTATATTGGAAGGGTCTGTTTTTATTTATTTTTTCAATATGGTGAAACATAATCGGTTACAACAATTGTATGTAACATGTCAAGCAATCATTGTATCTGCGCCTGTGTTCGACTGTCATTTAGACTCCTCTGAACACATTTGAGTTTTCATCATTTTTTATTCAAAAGAAAAACTATTACTTTGTTACATATTCGAATGGATCCTTAGATACATTGTCTTTTTACCAATTCTAGACTTACTTCTCCCGATATATATTCTATATAATATTTCTAAAATAGAAACTGTGAGTCAGATAATGTGTGTTCACACAGCCCTCGTACAAATTGGTTTTATAAAGTTTTATTTGGTGAAATGCTTCACGTTCCTGACGCGTGACAGTACACACTTGAACGAGTGGTAATCTCTTTATATGCCCCATCTTCCTGTAATGCAGGGGTCGGGATAGCGCAGTGGTTAGCGCGTTCAGCTTCGGATCAAGAGGTCCGGGGTTCGAATCCCGCCAGAGAACAGTTCTACACGCAGTATGGTTTGGGTGCAATGCTACACTGAATTTCAGCGTAGTACCACCCATGGTTCGCTAGTTCCAGCCGTTGCTCGCAGGTTTCACCGCAAAGCATAGCCAAATGGCGTTGCGGGCTTTCTCCCTGCCGTAATACTAGCAGCCGCGATATAAGTGAAATACTCTTGAAAGCGGCGTTAAACACCAACTCACCTCCTGTAATGCATCGACGAAGGTTGCGTTTTATGTTGGGTAAAATTGTGCGTCTGTGTGACAATAACAAACAGATATTCTCCTTTGATATGTCAATACCAAATGCATTGTGGTGCATTATGTCATTTTATTAAATCATTTAGAGACGCGCACCAAGGTATATGGGCCTTTGATCGTTGAAGGATAATGTATTTCTATATATGTTCTCTACACTTTTTATTGTACTTTGATTTATACTTGGTCACAGATGAGCGTGGTATTTTCTTAACGCAAGGTCTTGTTTTTGTTTAACTGGTTCAATGGACAGTTATTGTGTTTTTGTCCAGGGAAAATGGTTTCCTCCTCTGGATGTTGTTGTTTGATTAATCACGGTTATATATTTCTCCAGAACACTAGGTTATATCATCTTATATCCTATATCAGGGTTCCGGTCAATAACAGCGAGCGTTTATAATAGCTCATTGATTGCTCAATGTAGCGCTCCAGTAGCGCTTAAGTAGCGCTCATTCTCTCTTGAACGACACGGTGCAAAACCTCAAAGTTCGCTCGCTTTGCTACGTAGCGCTACATTGAGCAATCTCTTCAAGAGAGGTTTAAAAGTAATCGGTAATTGAGCGATTACTTTGAAACCTCTCTTGAACACGGCCCTGATATTCATAATATTCATTGCATAATAACAACATTATGTCAGTCTTTGATGTATTGATAATACATGTCTTATGTGCACTGCAGTGTATTAGTCGTGTTTATTCATTGGAAAATGGGCTACGCTATGGTGTACTTTTAAGCCTATTGAGTATTGTACTTTGCGATTGCCTTTGAAGTATTTTATATTTGATCAGACAGTTGCGTGTTTATTGTGTTTCTGTTGATACTCTTTCTTTAATCAATTCCAGATTTATCTTCTCATGGATTAAGTAATATGTCACCCAGGTCCTTACAGTCTTATTAAAGACGAACCAAGTCTATCAAACTATAGCAAGGCTAGATACACGAGCACTGCAAGATATAATAAACTATAGAGTCAATCTCTTCCCCCAATGAGCGAGTTGGCCAACATTCTTTGCACTGACTCGATCTTTATTTAGACTGGAAAACACCTTTACTAAGTATTGTGATTTCTCATGTTATTTGGGGTCGAAAAAAAGCTGCTAAAATTTCTTGTACATCTTTCAATGAGACAGATATTTGGAAATGATCCTTTTTTTTATAAACATGCTCACAGGCTCTTTAAGCATGGAACATTTAGCACAAGCGCTTCCACAAAGTGTCCAGTTTCTTACATGGAGGATACCTGGTCCTGTCCACGCCTGTTTGTCTGTATGTTTGTCTGTCTGTTTGTGGACACATGCCATGTTTGAAATCAACATTGACAAGCCTGTTTCTGTCGGTCCTATTGTAGTCATGTGGGAACCTAACCACTGTCGTCTTAAAGGGTTCTTGTCTGCTTATTCTAGGTACAGAGAGCAAATGTCTCGCTTATTCGCAAACCCTTTAATGAGGCCTTCCTCTACATGACAAGTTGGTGACGACCATCATCATTTGACCACCACGTGTGGACTTTAAATTACCTAAATGTTGGTTTTCTTCTCAGTGATTTGTAAATATGTTGTACTTCAACAAATTTGAATATTTTTTTATATCGTTATTTATGTACTTAATGTCAGTATCATCGAACTTAAATCATGATTCTGTTTTTATAAATAACAGATTGTGAAGTATCATATTATCTCAGGAAATGTGAATTAATTGCAGGCGAGCAGTGACACGCTAGGTGGTCATGATTGAGAAGCATGTTCGACCCGACCGGTAGCTCTTGCTATTCCAGATTGTTACAGCAATGACAATCAATGTCTTGAAGCAGACTGGAAACATAAACAAGAATTTAGGGTATGTCATGACCAAATTGCTAAGTTGAAACAAATTCAAACGTGATGTGATTTCTGTTTTAATTCATTCACAGCCTTGACTCACAAATGATACACTTTAGTAAATTATGAAAATCATAATGTAGTTCAAAATTTTGCTTTGCATATACCAACGCTATGAAAATCAGAAAAGATCATTGCTCATATAAACCTGTCATCAGTAAAATGTATATATTCAATCGCAGTATGTACTGTAGGTCTATGGTCTGCTGAATAAATATATTTATTGATTGACTCTACGAGTATGCAATGAAAATGAATTCACTCTTCTACACCCCTTCTTTTCCCAATTCTTGCACTGCCTGACTTCTTCATCTTCACTTTGTTCATATCATATCATATTCTTCTTTATTTCATATGGTATCCTCCATACTCTTCTTTTACCCTAAGTGAACAGCAATATGTATTGGAAGTCTGTTAATTTCTCATTATTCCTCATTCGCTCCATCGCTTATTCTTTGCCACAGCTATCAAACATAGATCTTTCAGATTCTCACATTACATTTACACCCTATTTTCTTTACTCCGGGGCAAGTGTTAGCCAGTGTATATTACCTCAGTTATGTTACATGGTGAAGATGAGATCATGGCCACCACGTGTGGAAGACAATTGCTTTATCACAATAGTGTTGTATTCACAGTGGTTTATATAACAAAAAGCACAGTCTGGCATTTACTGTACAGGAATGGAGAGATCGTCGATTAGATCAGGCCAGGAGGCTAAGACATACTGTCTGCTCACAAATGGAGACGTTGATGATTTAGGAAAGATTAAAAGAGCCTATTTGGATTATAAATGGTGAGAAATTTGGGGATTCGTATCTAACGCAATACTTCACATTCTTGAAGTAAGAATGCTTATATTTTTTTCTGTAATGAGTCACTTTAGTGTTTCCGCCTATTAAGAGTTTGGTTTCGTTTTGTAGCAATGTTTGACATGTAGCGTATTGCAACTTGAATGTTATACGAACACATTTTATGTAATAATTGACGATTTAGAAATAACATGAGGTATTATTCAGTTCTGATACAGGAACATTATATTTCAAATAAGAATGATATTTTGACTTCAGTAGCAAACCCTTAATCCAAGCAACTGACTAAGCATATGTCATTCCCGATGATCAATATTGTATACAAGTATCATCGTGTCGGCATTCCATGCCGTTTTACAGCAGCATCTTTTCAACGTCACAGGCGCAACGAAAAGATTTCCATATCTTCTCCTTCCGCCCTTGACCTCAAGTTCAACCCTCGCATTTTCAGTGCTAAGATTTTAACGTACTGCAGGCTAATCGGATAAGCCAATTAGAAGACAGTTGAATTGCCTCTGTGACTGTGTCGTTCGTCGTTTATTCTGAATTGGTTCCGAATGTAAACGGCGATTTCATTGGCTGTATGTTAGCAGATGGTAAGGGACGTAACTCGTGATCACAATAGGTGTCGCTGATTCGTTTCACCACCTCTGCTTAGGTTGAAGGCAAGGTAAAAAATGGAGAGATCTCGATGTACAGCAGTGGCGTCAGTCACTTTACATCCTCGGGATTTCTCGATAACAACTTCTTTATTATGAACATAAACGACGTTTCGGAGTATATGCTTATTCTTTGTAATTTAAAGGGGAAGTAGCACGTTTTTTGCAAAATTTATTTTTTCAAATATCCAATTTATAATGATAGTTTATGTCATTTAAATTTACTTTAGAGGGTAAAACATATTATTACACAAAACCATAACGATAATAATAACGATGTTGCGTATAAAGCAAAAATTGCACGGCGGCCATTTTATTGTGAACACATTTTATCATTTCGAATGACAAATACGATTATCATGGCCTTACCGAACCATGTACACTCATTTTTAACGCGATTTTCCGAAGAGAGAAGGGTGTTTTACTTTTGGTGACATTATTTTTCAAATACATTTCATCGACTTATTTCAGTCCAAAAACGTGCTACTGCCCCTTTAATGTGAGGTATAACGCAATATGCGAGTTCAATCCCATATACCTTGATTGGCTTATATAATCCACTTCTAAATGCCTTCACAGACTTGCTCCGGAGAACAAGTGTGCGTTCGTCTTGATAGACGACGGATGTTGTTTCTGTTTGCAGACAGTGATACAAAGTTCAAATGATGTACCGTAAACAACTGTCTGATGCTAGTAGATGCACCGAGAACATGGGGTGTTGAAGTTACTACAGGCTATTATGATAGGTGTTTGTGTACATGTTTATGACAATATAGTTACAACTCGCTTCAAATGTATCATTGTTGTGGGCAGCGTTTGTGTGTCAGTGTATTTTCATTTCTGTGGATGCAATGGTTTAAAAGTTTGCTGACTTTGCGAATACGACCGTTATCTAGGTTAGACTACGTAATACCGGACTAGTCCTGAGGCAATGACAGACAGAGAACTGCTATTTCCATGTAACGATGATATTAATCATTAATAAAAAATATTAATTAAACTATAGCAAATCAGATATAAGTCATACTTTGTTTTTGATTGAACACGCGCTGATGATTAAATATTTAAACAAATCAAATTGATATTGAAACCATAAAACTCAAATACATCGCTTGTTTCAATAAAATTTGAAAACCTATTTTTATAACAATTGAAAGTGGTAAAATACATAACAAAATATAACATGTGTGATGTCTCCAATTTAATATTCCTATTCTAAAATGTATATTTTATCAAATGTGAACTCTTTCCGCTAAGCTGATTTCAGACTACTCTGCTCGTGGCCCTGAGACGAAACTTAATACTTAATGCTTCTTCATAAATTCTATTTTGTCCCAAAACTCGTTTGTCAAGTAAAATATTCAAAATAAACCCGTTTTCTATTCCACCAAATGTATGCTTGTTTGTTTTATTCTTTTTGAAGTTTTAAAGTACCAGATGCCTTTTTGTCTGATGATTTAAAGATAAACATGTTATTATCATTTTAGTTAAATATAACATCATAACATTGGATTAAATATCTACCTGTATGTAAAACTCTTAACAGAAATGTGACATTTTAACATTGAACATACAATTTTCAGTTCAATGCATGCCTAGAGAACATTATGTGACTGCACGTGCTATAGGCATATATGGACATGGGCACATCTATTATGTTTTCTTTATTGCCGAATTCATTTAATTAAGAAGTAAACACACAAAATATTATATCTTAGCATAGGCTGAATCGCCACATTATACTTCTTCTGATGTCACAATGACGAAGACATATTTGGTCCTATTTTTTTGTTAAATGTTTACCTCGGTAAGATTAACCTCGTTGGTAAATAACGTCACTTAATCTAATAAAGTCACTTAATCTAATAAAGTCACTTAATCTTATAATCTTCAACTTCGATTGGATTCTTTTAAATGAATGTGACCACCTCAATACTCTAGCATGGTTAATCTATCTCATTATCAAAGATAGTGCAACCACCTTCTTGTCTAGTTTCATGGGGACACATCGGGACATTATGGGACATTATGGAACACTATATGGGACATTATGGAACACTATATGGGACATTATGGAACACTATATGGGACATTATGGACAACTATATGGGACATTATGGGACATTATGGAAGATTATGGAACACTATATATGGGACAATATGGGACATTATCGAACAATATATGGGACATTATGGAACACTATATGGGACATTATGGAACACTATATGGGACATAATGGGACATTATGGAACACTATATGGGACATTATGGAACACTATATGGGACATTATGGGACATTATGGAACACTATATGGGACATAATGGAACATTATATGGGACATTATGGGACATTCTGGAACACTATATGGGACACTATATGGGGCATTATGGGACAATGCTCCTCTAACCTTGTTCTGTAGGATACTCTATAAAACAAAAGAAAGTCCCTGTGATGACGTAAACAGGTCCAGTGCATGTTTGTACTAATCTGTTTTAGCTAGGCGTGGAGAGTTGGGTGAAATTTATTTACACGTGTTGGAATCCATGCCACTGTAACATGCGTTAGTGTGACAAGATGAAGCTCTACTAGCGTGGTTATGGTGATTCATATCTTCATATTGGACAGGCATATACCTAATCCGTAGCACTTAGATAACATCTTTTATTTTTTTTCCTTTCTTTTACGTTCACACTTCGCGGAATTCTCGTCACATGAACATGCGCTAGAACATGACAAGATAATAGACTGGGAGCCCTCAACCAGACAAGAGTGTGAAAACCAAGTCACACATGGTCGCTCAAAACATTGTTCTGAATCGAGGGATTTACCGCCTATTTCAAATATTCCTGTCTTTTTAAGACGGTCAGACCATGGACTATATACATCTCTACATCTCATTAGAGAGTCCCTGGTCAGACTAATAGAACAGGCATGACATAATGGTAATAGACTCCGGTGGGGTATATTGTTGTGATATAAGAATTCTCTTTGCAGTGAGTTAGATTTCTTTTTTGAACCATGTAAATTATCTAATTGAGCATATATAAGCATTTTGATTGTATTGTGGTTAAGGATTGGTTGTGTTTTTAAGAGTCGTTCTTCAGCGTATCAAAATGCTTTTGTGTTTCATTTTCAGATCGTGTTAAATCATTAATGTGTGTAAATTATTGATTGTTACCGTTCTTCACTGACAAAATGCACACATTGAAGTTCAACAGACTTTAGGATAAACATTTATATATTAACTAGAAACGGGTAAAATTATCATCAAAGTTAGTTTTTTCATCAAAGTTAGTTTTTTCATCAGAGATAGTTTTTTCGTCAAAGTTTGTTTTCATCAAGGTTAGTTTTTTCATCAAAGATATTTTTTTTCATCAAAGTTATGTTTTTCATCAAACTATTGTATTTCATAAAGAGTTCATTTTTTCATAAAAGTTATTTTTTTTTATCAAAGTTAGTTGTTTCATCAAAGTTATGTTTTTTCATCAAAGTCATGTTTTTCCATCAAAGTCATTGTTTTTCATCAAACTAAAGTGAGTTATTTTTTTATCAAACTTCGCTTTTTAATCAACTAATTTCTCTCACCAAAGTAATTTTTTCATCAAAATATTATAAAATAACTGGGTGGTTTATGTCCTAGGTGGCGTTTGTCCTAGGTTGCAATTGTCCGGGTGGGTTATGTCCGGGTGGCTTTTGTCCTGCTCCCATTAACTACAAAGTAAGCTGGAGAGACACCGCGACTAGTGAGACGACGCGGTCCTCTCGAGTTCAATGACGTCATCACAGCGTTACACTGAAGTGTATGACTGTTTATGCAAATATCAATGAACTTTCAAAAAATGATATATGGCGTTTCTCGACTTTATCGTTGACACGGCCATTCTTATATCTTCGCGACCCATATATGTTCCTTGAAATTATGCAGGTTGCTAATGATACAAATTGCCACACCTGCTATAATAATTTCAAAGTTATGAATCACAATGTCTGAACCGTTATCGAGAATACCATTGTTGCTTCAAGATGCGAATATGTTACAGAGTGAACGCTATACGCGGCTTGTAGAATTGTATCCACGTTACAAGTTGCATAATTTTTTTTAGATTTATAGACGTTTCACTCTTACACCTTGAATGCGAAAATAATGCTACCGGAAGTGTAGAACTGTTGCCGGTTGAATTTCTAGACATTTGTCAATGTTACAGGTTGAATTCAAGGTTTAGACTAATCGACGTATATAGGTTGAATACAACACTAGGGCCTATAGACGTGTACCAGTGTTACAGGTTGAATACAACACTCAGGCTTGTAGACGTGTACCAGTGTTACAGGTTGAATACAACACTCAGGCTTGCAGACGTGTACCAGTGTTACAGGTTGAATACAACACCCAGGCTTGTAGACGTGTACCTGTGTTACAGGTTGAATACAACACTCAGGCTTGTAGACGTGTTCCAGTGTTACAGTTTGAATACAACACTTAGGCTTGTAGACGTGTACCAGTGTTACAGGTTGAATACAACACCCAGGCTTGTAGACGTGTACCTGTGTTACAGGTTGAATACAACACTCAGGCTTGTAGACGTGTACCAGTGTTACAGGTTGAATACAACACTTAGGCTTGTAGACGTGTACCAGTGTTACAGGTTGAATACAACACTCAGGCTTGTAGACGTGTACCTGTGTTACAGGTTGAATACAACACTTAGGCTTGTAGACGTGTACCAGTGTTACAGGTTGAATACAACACTCAGGCTTGTAGACGTGTACCAGTGTTACAGGTTGAATACAACACTCAGGCTTGTAGACGTGTACCAGTGTTACAGGTTGAATACAACACTCAGGCTTGTAGGCGTGTACCAGTGTTACAGGTTGAATACAACACTAAGGCCTATAGACGTGTACCAGTGCTACAGATTGAATACAACACTAAGGCTTGTAGACGTGTACCAGTGTTACAGGTTGAATACAACACTAAGGCTTGTAGACGTGTACCAGTGTTACAGGTTGAATACAACACCCAGGCTTGTAGACGTGTACCAGTGTTACAGGTTGAATACAACACTCAGGCTTGTAGACGTGTACCAGTGTTACAGGTTGAATACAACACTCAGGCTTGTAGGCGTGTACCAGTGTTACAGGTTGAATACAACACTCAGGCTTGTAGACGTGTACCAGTGTTACAGGTTTAATACAACACTAAGGCTTGTAGACGTGTACCAGTGTTACAGGTTGAATACAACACCCAGGCTTGTAGACGTGTACCAGTGTTACAGGTTGAATACAACACTCAGGCTTGTAGACGTGTACCAGTGTTACAGGTTGAATACAACACTAAGGCTTGTAGACGTGTACCAGTGTTACAGGTTGAATACAACACCCAGGCTTGTAGACGTGTACCAGTGTTACAGGTTGAATACAACACTCAGGCTTGTAGACGTGTACCAGTGTTACAGGTTGAATACAACACTCAGGCTTGTAGGCGTGTACCAGTGTTACAGGTTGAATACAACACTCAGGCTTGTAGACGTGTACCAGTGTTACAGGTTGAATACAACACTAAGGCTTGTAGACGTGTACCAGTGTTACAGGTTGAATACAACGCTCAGGCTTGTAGACGTGTACCAGTGTTACAGGTTGAATACAACACTCAGGCTTGTAGACGTGTACCAGTGTTAAAGGTTGAATACAACACTCAGGCTTGTAGACGTGTACCAGTGTTACAGGTTGAATACAACACTAAGGCTTGTAGACGTGTACCAGTGTTACAGGTTGAATACAACACTAAGGCTTGTAGACGTGTACCCGTGTTACAGGTTGAATACAACACTCAGGCTTGTAGACGTGTACCAGTGTTAAAGGTTGAATACAACACTAAGGCTTGTAGACGTGTACCAGTGTTACAGGTTGAATACAACACTCAGGCTTGTAGACGTGTACCTGTGTTACAGGTTGAATACAACACTAAGGCTTGTAGACGTGTATCAGTGTTACAGGTTGAATACAACACTCAGGCTTGTAGGCGTGTACCAGTGTTACAGGTTGAATACAACACTCAGGCTTGTAGACGTGTACCAGTGTTACAGATTGAATACAACACTAAGGCTTGTAGACGTGTACCAGTGTTACAGGTTGAATACAACACTCGGGCTTGTAGACGTGTACCAGTGTTACAGGTTGAATACAACACTCAGGCTTGTAGACGTGTACCAGTGTTACAGGTTGAATACAACACCCAGGCTTGTAGACGTGTACCCGTGTTACAGGTTGAATACAACACTCAGGCTTGTAGACGTGTACCAGTGTTACAGGTTGAATACAACACTAAGGCTTGTAGACGTATACCAGTGTTACGGCTTGAATACAACACTAAGGCTTGTAGACGTGTACCAGTGTTACAGGTTGAATACAACACTAAGGCTTGTAGACGTGTACCAGTGTTACAGGTTGAATACAACACTCAGGCTTGACGACGTGTACCAGTGTTACAGGTTGAATACAACACTCAGGCTTGTAGACGTGTACCAGTGTTACAGGTTGAATACAACACTCAGGCTTGTAGACGTGTACCAGTGTTACAGGTTGAATACAACACTCAGGCTTGTAGACGTGTATAAGTGTTACAGGTTGACTACAACACTAAGGCTTGTAGACGTGTACCAGTGTTACGGCTTGAATACAACACTAAGGCTTGTAGACGTGTACCAGTGTTACGGCTTGAATACAACACTAAGGCTTGTAGACGTGTACCAGTGTTACAGGTTGAATACAACACTCAGGCTTGTAGACGTGTACCAGTGTTACAGGTTGAATACAACACTAAGGCTTGTAGACGTGTACCCGTGTTACAGGTTGAATACAACACTCAGGCTTGTAGACGTGTACCCGTGTTACAGATTGAATACAACACTCAGGCTTGTAGACGTGTACCAGTGTTACAGGTTGAATACAACACTCAGGCTTGTAGACGTGTACCAGTGTTACAGGTTGAATACAACACTCAGGCTTGTAGACGTGTACCAGTGTTACAGGTTGAATACAACACTAAGGCTTGTAGACGTGTACCAGTGTTACAGGTTGAATACAACACCCAGGCTTGTAGACGTGTACCAGTGTTACAGGTTGAATACAACACTAAGGCTTGTAGACGTGTACCAGTGTTACAGGTTGAATACAACACCCAGGCTTGTAGACGTGTACCAGTGTTAGAGGTTGAATACAACACTCAGGCTTGTAGACGTGTACCAGTGTTACAGGTTGAATAAAACACTCAGGCTTGTAGACGTGTACCAGTGTTACAGGTTGAATACAACACTCAGGCTTGTAGACGTGTACCAGTGTTACAGGTTGAATACAACACCCAGGCTTGTAGACGCGTACCTGTGTTACAGGTTGAATACAACACTCAGGCTTGTAGACGTGTACCAGTGTTACAGGTTGAATACAACACTCAGGCTTGTAGACGTGTACCTGTGTTACAGGTTGAATACAACACTCAGGCTTGTAGACGTGTACAAGTGTTACAGGTTGAATACAACACTAAGGCTTGTAGACGTGTACCTGTGTTACAGGTTGAATACAACACTCAGGCTTGTAGACGTGTACCAGTGTTACAGGTTGAATACAACACTAAGGCTTGTAGACGTGTACCAGTGTTACAGGTTGAATACAACACTAAGGCTTGTAGACGTGTACCAGTGTTACAGGTTGAATACAACACTCAGGCTTGTAGACGTGTTCCAGTGTTACAGTTTGAATACAACACTCAGGCTTGTAGACGTGTACCAGTGTTACAGGTTGAATACAACACTCAGGCTTGTAGACGTGTACCTGTGTTACAGGTTGAATACAACACTCAGGCTTGTAGACGTGTACCAGTGTTACAGGTTGAATACAACACCCAGGCTTGTAGACGTGTACCTGTGTTACAGGTTGAATACAACACTCAGGCTTGTAGACGTGTACCAGTGTTACAGGTTGAATACAACACTCAGGCTTGTAGACGTGTACCTGGTTGTTACAGGTTGAATACAACACCCAGGCTTGTAGACGTGTACCTGTGTTACAGGTTGAATACAACACTCAGGCTTGTAGACGTGTACCAGTGTTACAGGTTGAATACAACACCCAGGCTTGTAGACGTGTACCTGTGTTACAGGTTGAATACAACACTCAGGCTTGTAGACGTGTACCAGTGTTACAGGTTGAATACAACACTCAGGCTTGTAGACGTGTACCTGTGTTACAGGTTGAATACAACACTCAGGCTTGTAGACGTGTACAAGTGTTACAGGTTGAATACAACACTAAGGCTTGTAGACGTGTACCAGTGTTACAGTTTGAATACAACACTCAGGCTTGTAGACGTGTACCAGTGTTACAGGTTGAATACAACACTTAGGCTTGTAGACGTGTACAAGTGTTACAGGTTGAATACAACACTAAGGCTTGTAGACGTGTACCAGTGTTACAGGTTGAATACAACACCCAGGCTTGTAGACGTGTACCAGTGTTACAGGTTGAATACAACACTCAGGCTTGTAGACGTGTACCAGTGTTACAGGTTGAATACAACACTCAGGCTTGTAGGCGTGTACCAGTGTTACAGGTTGAATACAACACTCAGGCTTGTAGACGTGTACCAGTGTTACAGGTTGAATACAACACTAAGGCTTGTAGACGTGTACCAGTGTTACAGGTTGAATACAACACCCAGGCTTGTAGACGTGTACCAGTGTTACAGGTTGAATACAACACTCAGGCTTGTAGACGTGTACCAGTAGTTGAATAGCGAGATATCCATCTCCTACAAAGCGACCTGTCATAACAGTTACTTCTACCTGTCGACAGACAATACACCTGCCTGATAGATTATCCTGTCTGACAGGTGTGAAATATCACCTGGTAATTAGTGGGGTCATTTAAACAAGTCGTCAACAGAGTGCCCGCAATCCACTGTCAGCTTCCCAACACCAAGTAGCTTGACCACTGAGCGAAACATGTCCATTTCACGTATCTTGACCGCAATGAATGACCTCCCACTATAGGTATTGTTAAACCATGTCCTTGATGTTACAGAGGTTTGCTCCTCTTTACAGAGACGCTGTATATGTTAACTGGCAGTGGGACGGAAGCTAATTCATGACTATTCCTCTTTATTTACAGCAATAATCGCCATGCATGGCGTCGTATCATTCTTTATCAATTTCTTGTCAATAACTTCGTACAATTCTGTGATGGTCTATCTGACCTTGAAACGAGATGTCTTGTCCTTACGCCCCTCGTATTATTGTGTGGATTTTGTAAAAATAAGAAAGGTATGTTATTATTCGCAAAGTTTACGAATCGAAAACCATGTCATTCCGTTTTTTTTTGGATACTTGTTAGGGACTTGAATACTCACTGCATGCTTTGAATACTCATGATGGCTACACAGGTGAACGGCTAAGAGTACAATGTTAAAAAACTGGATGGATTAATATTTCTTTACACACTGTTGAAAAGTATACACTCTTGGGGGAGACTTTTCAGAGAACTCTTTAACTTATCATTTTACAATCATTACGTGATATTAAGATCAATAATATAATACTGATAGTACCTTAATGGTCATACAGTATGTAGTAAATGCATTTAATTTATTACATATATTTCCAAGCATTCTCTCCACACCATTGACGTAATAAAACTTTATTCACAAATTCACCACTCTTTTTTAAATTATTTCTAAAATGCAAATGTTTTTTGGTAATATTCCTGCGGTCAGATACAGGCAGACAAAATTCATTCAGATTTTAAAGTCGATGGCCAATACATAAATCATGACAATTTGATATATTCCATGTAAAATACCGTTTACATAATATTCAGATACGTATTTAACCTTAAAACTCATCGCTCTGAAAGTACATGAAATTTAAACGATTTCTGCAATACTCATGTTCAAGTAGGTTGATATTTACAATATCATCAATCTTGCTCTTGTGCATGATTTGACCGAAATCTACATGCCAGGGACATCACAGTTGATTGTGACATGGCCGACATTTGCTGGAAAGATGACAGGAATGCCTGACCTTTGATAAACACCGACACACATACACATAAGCACCGACACACATACACATAATACCGGTGCCATCACTCACAGTTGTAATACATGTCGTCAGGAGGAAGGGGCGCAAGCGTGCAGTGCATACTGACCGAAGAAAATTAAATTATTTCAATAATTATTTATTCAGATGACAAGCGATAGAAGGATCATACACACAGCTATAGATGAAATCTCCCGGCCAAGTTAGATCTGGAATACATCATTTCCAGTAATAAGTACAATGTATAGTGAACCAATATATATAAGTGCTGAAATAAATATACATAAACAGCTAGGTATATACATCGTCTTAAAGCATTAACATCAGTGTGAGAATGCACGTCAGGAGGAAGGGGCGCAAGCGTGCAGTGCATACTGACCGAAGAAAATTAAATTATTTCAATAATTATTTATTCAGATGACAAGCGATAGAAGGATCATACACACAGCTATAGATGAAATCTCCCGGCCAAGTTAGATCTGGAATACATCATTTCCAGTAATAAGTACAATATATAGTGAACCAATATATATAAGTGCTGAAATAAATATACATAAACAGCTAGGTATATACATCGTCTTAAAGCATTAACATCAGTGTGAGAATGCACGTGCAAAGTGAAATACACACGTTGATGTCGACATGTCATCATAGGTAACTTAAGATTTGAGTACATGAAAGTTCACAGTTGATACGAACTCCGTGTTTAGCCGTTAACACCACAGACAGAGTTAGGTCTTCATCGAAGTAAGTTTCTGTTTGTTAACTAGCTAGTATAGAAACTAGACCATTATTTAAAGATCTGATGAAATGCATTTTTCTCAAGAATGACAGATGATTTCCTCTACGTATATTGTATATCGGAACCAATTGAGCATAAAATCGAGACAATATACAATTGCAATTGATAATTAGGACGATTTTAATTCACCCATTTAAACACTACCGCAATTAATTTTAGCAATCATTTTGAAAATGCTCACTGAGGCGTGACTGTGATAAGCGACAGACGGGGCCGGCTAGACAGCTACTCCGCTGAGTCTCGTTAATTAATTAGTGATGATTATCACTGCCGCTAAATGAATTTATGAGGTGTATTGAATTGCCAAAAAGACATGTTTATGTTATAATTGTGTAATTGTCATCTGCGGAATTACCTAGTTGGATATCTAAACATTCGATATATGGGAAATTTAAGTTGGTTCATTGAAGATTTCTTTGTGAAATTTACAATCAAAATGTTGCGAAAATACGTTGAATTATGACTATCGCCGAAAATCAGATTCCTCCAGATACGTCACAAAGTCATCCCTTCACGGGCCACACCACCGCAGACTTTCATTCTGGTAGCCGGGGCTAAATAAGGCTCTTTTTTTTAAAAAGCCGTATATAAGTAATTTATGGACCGATTTCAGAATTTTAAAATCGAGCAACTGTCAAATTGACATCCCATTTTAATGAATCCGATTTGGACCATATGTCATTGCATCTATCCTTTAAGAAAGGCAATTTTTGTACATGAACTCAGGATATAACCCATAAACCGTTGGCGCTTTCAAACTTAATGGCAAATAAATTCTAATCGGTTGAGTCTCACAGACAATTCAATCAGACAATACAGCACACAACACTAGCTGCGAGGGTC